>CM041776.1:480703074-480894751 GCA_023374045.1 Limonium bicolor
AGAAGAAAAATGGAAGTGAGTCTACAAGACGAGAGTATTTGGGTTTTCAACATTATGTTAAGGTTTGGTTGGGCCCTTTGTTTGATATGCAACTAGTTAGGCCGTGTTTAGTTAAAATATATGATATTATTAAAGGTGGGATAGTCCAACTGCACTTGGGCTTAAGGCTAAGTATAGTTTCATCTGAAAATAATATATATATATATATATATATATAATTGTGAATTATATTATCAAAATATTTTCGGGGTTTCGGGTTGGGTCATGGGTTATGATCTCTACCCTAACCCAACCCACAAAATTAGCTTATTACCCTAACCCAACCCAAAAAAAGATGGGTCAATAATCAAGACCCTAACCCGCAAAAAATATGGGTTGGGTTCGGGTTGGGTTCGGGTTGGGTCAAAATTGCCAGGTCTAGTGAAGAGTCTTGCAGATCTTCGACCCGCGCACTTTAAGGGGGAGACCGATCCCGCCAAGCTTGAGGCGTACATCTCCGAGCTGGAGACCGCCTTCGAGACCCTTGATGTCCTGCTGGGATCAAGGTGCGTCTAGCTGCTTTCTATCTGAAGGGGGGGCGGCAGGCGATTGGTGGAAGCTGGTGAGGGCCGAGCATGTGGCCAATCCGGAGTTCGGCTGGGAGCAGTACACCGCCTTGCTACGAGCAAAGTACTACCCCGCCCATGTCCAGACGAAGAAGCGCTTATAGTTGGATGCGCTTAAGCAGACGGACAAGATGACAGTGGACGAGTATTACTCAGAGTTCACTGCCTTGCTCCGTCTTCTGCCAGGTCTTGGATATTCTGACCAGATCCTGGTGGACCGCTTCTATGGAGGGCTTAGCCATCGACTCCGCTACGGCATGGGCCGACGAGTTACACTACCTTGCAGGTAATAAGAATGATTGAGATTTGAGTAAGTAATGAGTAAGATTTAGATTACGAGAAATAAGAGTGACTAATACTGTGGAAAAGCAGGAGTGCTATCATGCCGCTGCTAAGGTTGAGATAACCGTCCAGCTGAGGGACGAGGAGAACGCTAAGAGGAAGAGTGCTGGTAAGAGCTCAGAAAGTCAAGGGCAAGGAGGGTACAAGAAACAAAAGTACCAGCCTCAGGCCCAGAAAATCAGAACCCAAAGGGGAAGGAGGAAAAGGAGAAGGCTCCGGAAGAGCCATTGAAGTTGACGTATGCTATTGCAGCTACACCCCTGCGCTCTAGGGCGCCAAAGGGTAAGAAGTGATATTAAATGAGTTAAGAAACAAATTAGTAACCATTTGAGATATGAGAATTGACTTTATGAATCACCAGGATCTGAGACTGAGAAGGGAGCCGGTGGTGGCTACCAGCGACGCTACATCTGTAGGTGGTTGTCACAAGGACCACCCCGGGCTCGACTGTAAAGGGAATAAGGTGGAGTGCAACTTTTGTGGAGTTATGGACACCGGGCATATGAGTGTTACCGGAACCCTGCTAGCAGAGCCTATAGGCCCGATACCAGGGGCAAGGGCAAGACCGATCAGGGAGCTGGATCTGACGGTCAGAGGAAGGTGCAGCCGGCGGACAAGAACCCACGGGTGACCCAGAAGTCGGGACCCACTTTACACATGGTGGACCGGGACGATGAGCCTGAACCCTCATCGAGGCCAGGTACCACTATAACCATTTAGTAATAAAAACTACCTGCTTACCGCATTATCATGCATGTTTGGTGAATAAATGAGTTAAGTAAGAATAAGATGAGATTAGAACTTAAGTAAGATATAACCTACTACCACTTTAGGAAGATTCAACATCTGCTACCCAATACCATCTACACCTAACCCGGAGCACACCGACATCGAAACCATAGACTTTCCAACCGAACAATGTCAGGTTATCCGCCCAGGTATGATTTATTAAGGGGATACCTGACACCCGAAGCACAAATAGCCATCATCAGAAGATGCAATCAACTAGGAATGGGACCGGGAGGTTTTTACACACCGGAGTACCCAGGGGGAGCAAGGATGAAATTAAAGATGATGAGCTTGGGCAATGATTGGAATCCGTATGCCAAGAACTACCAAACCATGAGGGTGCAAGATGGAGTCTCACCACCGGGAATACCCGAAGAGTTCCATCCAGTTATTACACAAGTCGTGGAAATCGCTCAGCAGTTGGAAGCTGAACCGATTCCAGACATCCAGACAGATATTTGCATTAAAACTTCTACGAGAAGGATGGGAGACTGGGACTACACAGGATAAGGACGAGACAACGGAGTCTCTCGAAAGAGGGATACCCGTAGTGTCTTGGTCCATTGGGGATGATGCAGAGTTTTTATACGGCGAGCAGAAGCGTGCAGACCGTGCAGATAAGTTGGTACTTAAGTCAGGTGATGTGTTAATTTTGGGAGGAGAATCAAGGATGTTATACCATGGGATTAAGAGAATCAAGCTGAATACAGCACCGTCAGCAGTAATCAGTGTGACGCATATGAGACCAGGAGATTAAATGTAACGCCCCTATTTAACATATTTATAGCGGAAATAAAATACTAAAGACGTACAGATCATCGGGTTCCAAACACCCGGTACCAACCTCACCAAAACACAACTTAATGATTACAAAAGTCACGGCCTGAACCACGAGAAAACTTTAACAAAAATAAGCAGTAATAAAAAGTATAAACTCTCCAAGCCTAATCCCATCCCAATCACTCTTTCTCTTCGTGGCCACCTGTAAGATAACACGTACCTGCAAGATAAAACCAAGCAGCCCACCCCGAGTGGGGTGGGTCAGTTCCCTGGAATGGAACTGGTACGATCCTCCAAAAACAACTTAAAATACAATTCTTAAATAAATAATAACTTGAAAAACAAACACTTAAAACACTCAGAGGAATAAAGCATTTCACAATTCACCAAATCAAAATATCAAGATAAAACAAAAGTTAATCACTGAAAGATAGAGTTAGTGAACAAAATCACACCATGAATTAGTGGACATCCATTTCCTTAGTTAAACCCAATTCCCGTTAGGAGTAGAAAACTCAGATAGTCACAAAGGACTAGGAATGATGAGATAGATCCAAGAATCAAGAACTCAAGAGTGGAATAATTTAACTGGGAGAGATGGCCCCCACCGCCAAATATCAATGTCCGTATGGACGAGGGATATACAGCCCCCTGCTGTCATAATATCAATGTCCTAGTGGACGAGGGATATACAGCCCCCTGCTGTCAAATATCAATGCCCCTATGGGCGAGGGATATACAGCCCCCTGCTGTTACCATTAAAGACGTGCGCACGTCGAAAGAAAGATTTCCAAGAATGACCTTTTCCAAATTCCCACTAGATCACCAACTACCAGAGCAATACCAAAACACTCAGTCCTACAGAGTGCAGAAGCGTAAACCCTAAGCAGTCAATGTCTAACGGGACACCAAATAGAAAGAACCAATACCCATGTAAATTTCATGCTCAAGGCTCAGTTAGTCACACAAGCTGAGTTAGTCACACAACCAATTCCTTTTTAGAAATTCCTCTTAAAGTCAGTTAGCGTTTTCCAAAACATCCCATAAGTCAATCAGCAAAAAGATCGGAGTACGAGAAATCGTACCTGGTATGTGAAGCACAATAACAAACTCGTAAAAGTGATTCCCCAACAGTAACCTATAATTAAGGTGTCCCAAATGTCGATTAGTTAAGAGACTTATAAACTTAACAACCTTCTTCACTTACTGGTTAACAGTTCTAGGTTTACCATTATTCCTTTACAAAGGTTTGGGCTCGACTTGTTAACTAAATCCTTTGTTAGGCCCACCTCGTTTAATTTGGAATGATTTAGAATTAATTCCTGAGAGTGGCCCAAACTCTCTCTGGATTGTTAAAGTGGGCTTTTGGAGTTCATAGACTTGGGCTTAGTGGGTTAGCCCAAGACCGTGTTAAGTTATGTTGTGTAATTAAAACTCTTAAATTAATAGTGACTATTCAATCACTCACTGACTAAAACCTAAGGTTTAATATATATATAGATATAACCTACTTATTATAACTATCACAAAGATTATTATTTCCCTCAACCATATTAATGTATTTATGTACATGTATATTTATATTTATATATATATATATATATATATCTTTATGTATTAAAATTTATCCATAGCATTTTTAGGAAATTTTACTGTATTTATTAATCTTCAATAACTTCTAGGCTTAACACAACTGACTTAAAGTTTATAACATAATGTTTTCCTTGATTTATTTAATATATATAAGTATACCCGTATTAAAAAATTTCTAAGACATTTCCCTATGTAATTCACCATATTTAAACTATCTCATTAATACAACCTTAAGCTGTATTCTAAGTATATTTCATAAAGTATTTCTTTTACCATATCTTAAGGTTCTAGCTCTTATAAAGTTTAGTTATTATAAGTGGTACTTTAATTAGTTCCCTGATTTACTTTAAGTTACTTCTTAATTCTTTTTTTTTAATGCGTATTAAATAATATTTATATATATTTGTTCCTTGGTTTATTTGAAATATTAACCCCCATATAATATAGTAAATAAAATGCAGGATAATTAAATTCCTTAATTTATATAAGTTCCTACTTAAGTAAGTAAATATACATATATGTAAATAATTTCATTTCTCTTAAAAGCTAATAAAAAAACATTTATAAACTTACTGTTATAAAATGTTAATTTAGTTCCCTTTATTTTCCCCAGCTTAAAAGTTAATTAACAACCCTTACTTTAATTTTTGATTACATTAAAAACTTTATATTATAGGTTATTCTTATGAAAAACTCATAAACACAATTTTTAAAACCTTTACCATTGCCCAAAAATCCCAAATTTAATATACAGTAACTATAACATTTTAGACATATTATAAAATTTTTATTTCATAAAAATATCTTTTTAATTTAGCCAAATAATTCCAGAAAACCCGTAACTTGTAAAAATCATAACTTATGTTTAAAAACTCCAAAACCATAATAATTTACATCAAAATAAACTAGATAAAATAAGGAATCCATGGTTAAAATTTCAAGTCAAAATACATTCGGGAGGATATTTAAATTAACCCAACAAGTTAAGACTATTTACTGGTATTTACTAAAACCCTTATAAAACTAAATTCTGAAACGTTTTAATCTCGGCCGTCCAGATCTTATAACTACGATCGGACGGCCCTAATTCTCCGAGTTCTTCAGCGCCGAGTTCAACCAAGTCGAGTACTAAATCGACGATTCCTCACAATCTATAGAACGAAATCGCGTGATTCTTGTTTCCATGGATTCGTAATAAAATTTCGGTTCCAATGATGCTAATTTCCCTAATTTTAATGCAGAGTTCATCAAGATTCGAATTTGATTCGAGAGTAGGGTTCTTAAGGTTACCGAATTCAATTCTGTCAAATTCTCCTAATCTAGAGCGTAACAGGTTAAATTGCAACATGGGTTAGATCGGAATTGTAAAACGGTTAGCATAATCGGAGGAATTTGAAGAAAACTCACCACAATTGCACGATTGAAGCGATTCGAAATCGTTTTTTTTCTGGAAAGGTTCGACTTCAAACTATTCGAGTAGCGAACTTTGGAGGTCTGTAGATTACGTTCTAGATCGAGTTAGGCCATGTTTTTGGGCTCATTAGAAAGAAGAAACATAGATCTACACATTGATAACTAGAACTAATCCTAACTCGCATTATACAGAAAGAAAATTGACCCGAAAGTTACGAGTTTACCTGTCGTTTTCTGTGATTTTATGTGCTGACAAATCAGAGACTTTGGGCGACTATATCTTGCAAACGGTTACGAATCAGGCTTGGGAATAAACATGAAAGTTGTAGATGGATTAGAGATCTACACAACAAGCTATAGAAATCGAAATTTGGTTGAAAGACGAGGAAGTTATGGCAAGACGAACTTTACCTGAAATCGAATGAAAACTGGAATCTGGGTTACGAACTCGAAAGCTGGCAACTTTGGATCAACTTTCCCGTCGATGTAGAATGAGTTAGGGCTTGTATGAGTTATGATTGTAAAGAGGGAATTAAGGAGAAAAGAATAGAGAAGACGGCACTGGAAAATTCGAAGTAACGAGTGAGATATAGCCGTCACAAGTTAGGTCAAAATCGGATGATTGTTGGAGAAAAACAAGGAGATAGAATTAACTAAGTGTTGGGCGCACGAGAGGCTGACACGTGGCAGTTATAAAATTTGGCTCTAAACTTCAAACTAGCATAACTTTGGCTAGGATGATCCGTTTTTGACGTTCTTTTTATCGATCTTCATGG
Source organism: Limonium bicolor (assembly GCA_023374045.1). Classification (NCBI taxonomy): domain Eukaryota; kingdom Viridiplantae; phylum Streptophyta; class Magnoliopsida; order Caryophyllales; family Plumbaginaceae; genus Limonium; species Limonium bicolor. Next base: position 480,709,373 of record CM041776.1, read on the forward strand.
TTTTTCATAACCTATTTTTTGGTATAGGTTTCATGGCCTGGTTTGACCATTCTCAAAAAGTCAACTCTAGCAAGGCTTAATAAGCTTTAAGGTTTCTAGAATTTTATATTGACTTTTATGTTTCAAAACCATATTCCAACACTTCCTAAAATCTTTATAATATATTTGGAGTGCTTAATAATTTTCCCAAGATTTATTGACTTATAAATCTTATTATTAAATTCATAATACTATATAATAATGTATAATAATTAGGGTTAAATAGGAGAAAACCCCTAAATAAATTTCATAATTCCATATAATAATTTAATATTCATAATTCCATATAATAATTTAATTTTTTTTTATAAAAGAAATCCCTAAATTAATTTAAATTAATTTAGGGGTATTTCAGCATATCCCCCTTAAGAAATTCGCCTCGAAGTTTAGCAATCAACTAATAGGCATTCACACGCTTCGGGTGTGCTGAACAATAATAGCTTTGAATGTGTATCTCCATCAAACATTCAATGATTATATCATTACATAACCATCACTTAGACAGAAAACGAAATTACAGCAAGTGTCGAATAAGAAGCAAATCAATGATAAACATAACAAATCAAACTGACAATACCCAATACGTTCAAATACTCAACGATCATCAAACACTCTAATATCAACGAACGAGTACGGTGAGGACGAACTGACTTAAAAGTAGCTCAGTGAAACTATACGCAACACCTGACAGTACTGTGCCACAACGTACTACGTACATACATACTCTCATACTAATAATGCAAGGAATAATCCGGATGAGATAACGAAGGAGGAGTATGCCAGCATATCCCCCTAAAAGAGCTAAGGTACGCCCTCGTACCGCCACTAACGTGAATCATTCAGGATGCAGAATCATGCAAACAGATTGGTACTAACTCTCATGGAGTCCTCGGTCTCCCAAGTAGCTTCCTCGACCCCATGATGTTCCCAAAGAACCTTCACTAGCTTACTGATCTGCCCTCGTTTCTCGGACCTTCGTGTCCAAGATCTGTATAGGAGTCTCCTCATACCTCAGTGTAGGCTCAATCTCTAACCTCTCTGGCTGCAGTACGTGAGAAGGGTCAGGCATATACTTCTTCAACTGAGATACATGAAACACATCGTGTACCTTCCCCAACTCAGCTGGTAGCTCGAGTCTGTAAGAACTGGGCCCACACGCTCCGTAATCCTGTACGGGCCAACATACTTAGGGCTCAGCTTCCCCCTCATCCCGAATCTGAATATCCCTCTCATCGGGGACACTCGTAAGAAGACCATGTCTCCCAACTGAAACTCGAGCTCTCTGGTACGCTGATCCCCATAAGACATCTGTCTGGACTAAGCTGCCCTCATGTGCTGCTGAATAACCCTAACGTCATCCTGCAGTGTCTGAATATACTCAGGCCCAATCAAGACCGCCTCAGCAGGGTCACTCCATGACAAGGGAGTCCGACACGGCCTGCCATATAGGGCCTGGAATGGTGCCATGCCGATAGACGCGTGGTAAGAGTTATTATAGGAGAACTCTACCAGGTGTAGACGCTCTACCCAACTCCCCTGATATTCCAGAGCGACTGCTCGCAACATATCCTCCAAGGTCTGAATAGTCCTCTCAGTCTGCCTATCAGTCTGCGGGTGAAAAGCTGTGCTAAGTCGTAGCTGAGTCCCAAATGCCTCCTGTACCTGACGCCAATATCGACTGAGGAAACGAGTGTCACGATCAGAGACGATCGTCTTCGGTACCCCATGGTACCGGATATGCTCCGTGGTAAACACCTCAGCCAGTTTGGGCACCTTCCAGGTGTATGATAGGTATGAACCTAGCTGTCTTGGTCAACCTATCGACTATAACCCAAATGACGTTCAGTCCACCTCTAGCTGGAGGGAGACCGACCACAAAATCCATGCTGATGTCGTCAAACTTCCAGCACGGTACTGGAAGTGACTGAATCTGGCCGCCTGGTCGTCGATGCTCAAACTTCACTTTCTAACAAGTGAGGCACCGAGAGACAAAATCAGCTACATCCCTCTTCATCCCGCTCCACCAGAATAATTACTTCAAGTCCTTGTACATCTTGGTGGCTCCAGGGTGTACTGATAATGTCGAGGAATGAACCTCTGAAAGAATCCTGGTCTGAAGCTCTGTCGCATCCTGAGGAACGCAGAGTCTACCTCTGACTCGAAGGTGTCCCTCGCTGTCCAGCTCATAGTCGTACTTCAAACCGTCAGTCAACCCGTCTGCTAACTTCTGTCTGATGCCCTGTAGATAAACGTCACTGTCCTGGGCTGCGTACACCTCCTCAGCTATCGTGGTCGTCTCTAATAGGGCGAGTAGTGAATAAGCTCTTCTGCTCAGAGTGTCTGCCACGACATTTCCTTTCCCTTCTTTGTACTGGAGGTTGATGTCATAATCGGCCAGTAGCTCAACCCAACGTCGCTGTCTCAAATTGAGCTCCTTCTGGGTCCAGATGTACTTCAGACTCTATGGTCTATCATAATCCAGACTATGGCTCCGTACAAGTAATGTCGCCAGATCTTCAAGGCGAAGACTATGGCGAGGAGCTCAAGGTCGTGAGTGGGGTAGTTTCCTCATGCTTCTTCAGCTGTCTAGAAGCATACGCTACTACTCGGCCATGCTGCATCAGTACTCCACCAATTCCTCTGCCTGAAGCATCGCAATATACCTCGTACCCCTCATTCCCCTCTGGGATAGTCAATACGGAGCTGTGGTCAAGGCGTCCTTCAGCGCCTTGAAGGAGACCTCACAAGCCTCTGTCCATAAAAAGGGCTGTCCTTCTTCATCAAGGAGGTCAAGGGCTTGGCCAGCCTGGAGAAGTCCTTCACAAAGCGTCTATAGTAGCCAGCCAACCCAAGGAAACTCCTAACCTCTGTCACAGTGCGAGGTCTATGCCAGCTCTGCACTGCCTCTCTCTTGCTGGGTCTACAGAAACTCCCTCAGCTGAGATCACGTGTCCAAGAAATGACACCTTGTCCAACCAAAATTCACACTTGCTGAACTTGGCATATAACTGTTCTCCCTCAACGTCTCCAAGACTGTCCTCAAATGTTGCTCATGTTCCTCCTTGCTCTTGGGAAGACTAGAATGTCATAATAAATACGACTACCGTATCAAGAGCTAGTTCGTCACAAAATCCAGCTGTGGTTATAATTCTCACTCATACGTCAATCACAATGTGTGCAAACTGGGGCATTGCTCTCTGAAGCTAACTCATAATGCTGGGGACTACAGACTTACTGCTGGGCTTAGCAGTAGACTATTCTCAAATCTCAGCTGGCTGGAGCGAGCAATCGGTCAGTCAAAACGGCATCACTGTGCATAGTCCGTGCTGGTCGGAACTGTCTTCTCAATGTCGCTCAGACAGCATGGTGATATCCGGATCGCAGATCATCTTATCTGAAACACCCTGCTCCCAGCTGGTCGAACAAGTCATCGATCCTGGCAGTGGGTACTTGTTTTTGATCGTGACATTGTTCAACTCTCTGTAATCTATACACAGTCTCATACTCCCGTCCTTTTCTTGACAAACAGCACAGGAGCGCCCAAGGTGAGACACTAGGTCTAATGAAACCCTTATCCAGTAGCTCCTGCAACTGCTTCTTTAACTCGACCATCTCAGCAGGGCCCATCCGGTAGGGAGCCTTAGCAATCGGTCCCGTGCCGGTACGAGGTCGATGTTGAATTCAACCTCTCTCAGCGGTGGTAGTCCAGGTAGCTCCTCTGGAAAAAACATCGGGGTACTCCGACACAATGGGAACGTCGCTCCTGAACTTCGGATCCGTCCTCAGATCCTGGGCATAGCAGTAGTAGGCAGTAGCGCCCTTGGACACTTCCTTCATCAGGGATATGCTGATACAACCTTCACAGTCGGCTGCTTAGGCTGCATTCGGTATGATACTGTGATCCCTGTGGCTAACTTCAAGAGGAGACGATGCTCTGCGCAGTGTAGTCTACCTCTGTACCGCTGTAGCGTGTCCATGCCCACGATTATGTCAAATCCCATGCCAGGGAAGACAATAGCATCAAGTAGGAAGTCCGCTCCCTTGATGTGCATGCTCAGATTCTTGCACTGTTTGCTGCATTTGATCAACTCCTTGGATGGCAACAAAACTGAGCAATCCTGGATATCCTCTGTGGGGGCATTTACCTTAGTATGGAATGCCTGGGATATGAAGGAGTGGGAGGCTCCGGAATCAAACAGGACGGTGGCTTCCACTCCATTAATTTGGAATGTGCCTGCAATTATTGAGTGAATTAAGTTCTAAGGTTTCTAATAACTCTTTCCAAGGCAGTTGTTCAAGGTTAATTGGTATACCTGTGATGACCATTCCATTGTCTAGTTTCTTTTTATTGTCAATGTAAAAAAGGGATGAACTATAAACCCTTCATTTTATTTCGTTACGAACATTTCAATTCCATTTGTGAACATGACTTATTTATTTAATGACAATTGTTCCTCAACTTTCGATATTTGCTTCTGTAACGCCCCTATTTAACATATTTATAGCGGAAATAAAATACTAAAGACGTACAGATCATCGGGTTCCAAAAACCCGGTACCAACCTCACCAAACACACAACTTAATGATTACAAAAGTCACGGCCTGAACCACGAGAAAACTTTAACAAAAATAAACAGTAATAAAACGTATAAACTCTCCAAGCCTAATCCATCCCAATCACTCTTTCTCTTCGTGGCCACCTGTAAGATAACACGTACCTGCAAGATAAAACCAAGCAGCCCACCCCGAGTGGGGTGGGTCAGTTCCCTGGAATGGAAATGGTACGATCCTCCAAAACAACTTAAAATACAATTCTTAAATAAATAATAACTTGAAACAAACACTTAAAACACTCAGAGGAATAAAGCATTTCACAATTCACCAAATCAAAATATCAAGATAAAACAAAAGTTAATCACTGAAAGATAGAGTTAGTGAACAAAATCACACCATGAATTAGTGGACATCCATTTCCTTAGTTAAACCCAATTCCCGTTAGGAGTAGAAAATTCAGATAGTCACAAAGGACTAGGAATGATGAGATAGATCCAAGAATCAAGAACTCAAGAGTGGAATTAACTGGGAGAGATGGCCCCCACCGCCAAATATCAATGTCCGTATGGACGAGGGATATACAGCCCCCTGCTGTCATAATATCAATGTCCTAGTGGACGAGGGATATACAGCCCCCTGCTGTCAAATATCATGCCCCTATGGGCGAGGGATATACAGCCCCCTGCTGTTACCATTAAAGACGCGCGCACGTCGAAAGAAAGATTTCCAAGAATGACCTTTTCCAATTCCCACTAGATCACCAACTACCCAGAGCAATACCAAAACACTCAGTCCTACAGAGTGCAGAAGCGTAAACCCTAAGCAGTCAATGTCTAACGGGACACCAAATTGAAAGAACCAATACCCATGTAATTTCATGTCTCAAGGCTCAGTTAGTCACACAAGCTGAGTTAGTCACACAACCAATTCCTTTTTAGAAATTCCTCTTAAAGTCAGTTAGCGTTTTCCAAAACATCCCATAAGTCAATCAGCAAAAAGATCGGAGTACGAGAAATCGTACCTGGTATGTGAAGCACAATAACTAACTCGTAAAAGTGATTCCCAACAGTAGCCTATAATTAAGGTGTCCCCAATGTCGATTAGTTAAGAGACTTATAAACTTAACAACCTTCTTCACTTACTGGTTAACAGTTCTAGGTTTACCATTATTCCTTTACAAAGGTTTGGGCTCGACTTGTTAACTAAATCCTTTGTTAGGCCCACCTCGTTTAATTGGGAATGATTTAGAATTAATTCCTGAGAGTGGCCCAAACTCTCTTGGATTGTTAAAGTGGGCTTTTGGAGTTCATAGACTTGGGCTTAGTGGGTTAGCCCAAGACCGTGTTAAGTTATGTTGTGTAATTAAAACTCTTAAATTAATAGTGACTATTCAATCACTCACTGACTAAAACCTAAGGTTTATATATATATAGATATAACCTACTTATTATAACTATCACAAAGATTATTATTTCCCTCAACCATATAATGTATTTATGTACATGTATATTATATTTATATATATATATATCTTTATGTATTAAAATTTATCCATAGCATTTTTAGGAAATTTTACTGTATTTATTAATCTTCAATAACTTCTAGGCTTAACACAACTGACTTAAAGTTTATAACATAATGTTTTTCCTTGATTTATTTAATATATATAAGTATACCCGTATTAAAAAATTCTAAGACATTTCCCTATGTAATCACCATATTTAAACTATCTCATTAATACAACCTTAAGCTGTATTCTAAGTATATTTCATAAAGTATTTCTTTTACCATATCTTAAGGTTCTAGCTCTTATAAAGTTTAGTTATTATAAGTGGTACTTTAATTAGTTCCCTGATTTACTTTAAGTTACTTCTTAATTCTTTTTTTTAATGCGTATTAAATAATATTTATATATATTTGTTCCTTAGTTTATTTGAAATATTAACCCCCATATAATATAGTAAATAAAATGCAGGATAATTAAATTCCTTAATTTATATAAGTTCCTACTTAAGTAAGTAAATATACATATATGTAAATAATTTCATTTCTCTTAAAAGCTAATACAAAAACATTTATAAACTTACTGTTATAAAATGTTAATTTAGTTCCCTTTATTTTCCCCAGCTTAAAAGTTAATTAACAACCCTTACTATAATTTTTGATTACATTAAAAACTTTATATTATAGGTTATTCTTATGAAAAACTCATAAACACAATTTTAAAACCCTTTACCATTGCCCAAAAATTCCCAAATTTAATATACAGTAACTATAACATTTTAGACATATTATAAAATTTTTATTTCATAAAAATATCTTTTTAATTTAGCCAAATAATTCCAGAAAACCCGTAACTTGTAAAAATCATAACTTATGTTTAAAAACTCCAAACCATAATAATTTACATGAAAATAAACTAGATAAAATAAGGAATCCATGGTTAAAATTTCAAGTCAAAATACATTCGGGAGGATATTTAAATTATCCCAACAAGTTAAGACTATTTACTGGTATTTACTAAAACCCTTATAAACTAAATTCTGAAACGTTTTAATCTCGGCCGTCCAGATCTTATAACTACGATCGGACGGCCCTAATTCTCCGAGTTCTTCAGCGCCGAGTTCAACCAAGTCGAGTACTAAATCGACGATTCCTCACAATCTACAGAACGAAATCGCGTGATTCTTGTTCTATGGATTCGTAATAAAATTTCGGTTCCAATGATGCTAATTTCCCCAATTTTAATGCAGAGTTCATCAAGATTCGAATTTGATTCGAGAGTTAGGGTTCTTAAGGTTACCGAATTCAATTCTGTCAAATTCTCCTAATCTAGAGCGTAACAGGTTAATTGCAACATGGGTTAGATCGGAATTGTAAAACCGGTTAGCATAATCGGAGGAATTTGAAGAAAACTCACCACAATTGCACGATTGAAGCGATTCGAAATCGTTTTTTTTTCTGGAAAGGTTCCGACTTCAAACTGTTCGAGTAGCGAACTTTGGAGGTCTGTAGATTACGTTCTAGATCGAGTTAGGCCATGTTTTTGGCTCATTAGAAAGAAGAAACATAGATCTACACATTGATAACTAGAACTAATCCTAACTCGCATTATACAGAAAGAAAATTGACCCGAAAGTTACGAGTTTACCTGTCGTTTTTCTGTGATTTTATGTGCTAACAAATCAGAGACTTTGGGCGACTATATCTTGCAAACGGTTACGAATCAGGCTTGGGAATAAACATGAAAGTTGTAGATGGATTATAGATCTACACAACGAGCTATAGAAATTGAAATTTGGTTGAAAGACGAGGAAGTTATGGCAAGACGAACTTTACCTGAAATCGAATGAAAACTGGAATCTGGGTTACGACTCGAAAGCTGGCAACTTTGGATCAACTTTCCCGTCGATGTAGAATGAGTTAGGGCTTGTATGAGTTATGATTGTAAAGAGGGAATTAATGAGAAAAGAATAGAGAAGACGGCACTGGAAAATTCAAAGTAACGAGTGAGATATAGCCGTCACAAGTTAGGTCAAAATCGGATGATTGTTGGAGAAAAACAAGGAGATAGAATTAACCAAGTGTTGGGGCGCACGAGAGGCTGACACGTGGCAGTTATAAAATTTTGGCTCTAAACTTCAAACTAGCATAACTTTGGCTAGGATGATCCGTTTTTGACGTTCTTTTTATCGATCTTCATGGTTTTCATAACCTATTTTTTGGTATATGTTTCATGGCCTGGTTTGACCATTCTCAAAAGTCAACTCTAGCAAGGCTTAATAAGCTTTAAGGTTTCTAGAATTTTATATTGACTTTTTTTCAAAACCATGTTCCAACACTTCCTAAAATCTTTATAATATATTTGGAGTGCTTAATAATTTTCCCAAGATTTATTGACTTATAAATCTTATTATTAAATTCATATACTATATAATAATGTATAATAATTAGGGTTAATAGGAGAAAACCCCTAAATAATTTCATAATTCCATATAATAATTTAATATTCATAATTCCATATAATAATTTTTTTTTTTATAAAAGAAATCCCCTAAATTAATTAAATTAATATAGGGGTATTTCATTAAACCTAACCTTTAGACATATTAGTCATGTAATGTTAGAATGAGATGTAAGATTGAAGCACATGTTGTAAACAGGATGGTCATGAATAAAATAACAGGTTGTTCACATAAATTGTTACGACTCTTGTTATACCATCAATACTCATGAGCTTGTGAACACAATTAGGTTATGGACTCGGTACAGAAGGTGCACTAAGCATACTTACAGAGGCACAGGCCGACGCCAGCGGTACTATCCTCACCGGCACCTTTCCGATTAATGGGATTGAGGCATCAGTTCTCTTCGACTCAGGGGCCTCGCATACCTTTGTCTCGGCATCATTCGCGAGCAGGTTGGGGCTAGACGCTGATGAGCTACCCGACTTCACGGTTACGCTCCCGTCTAAGGAGAAGGTTCGTTGCACTCGTTACTACCGAGGAGCCACTATCAGAATTAAGGGAGAAGACTTTCCAGTCAGTTTCATTGAGTTCAGTAAGCTAGGATTTGATGTTATCTTCGGGATGAACTGGTTGGAGCGGCACAAGGGACGTATCCTCTGCGCCGAGCATAGATTGCTGCTCAGGAGTCCGTCTGGGGTAACAATATCATACCGCCAGAGGCCCAGAGAGCCTTCGACTAAGATCATCACCGCCATGGCATGTATAAAGAATTGAGGAGAGAAGAAGAAGAAGTGTACCTCTGCTATGTACAGGACATAGAGAGAGACCCTGAGTTCGACCCCGACTTACCGGTAGTGTCGGAGTTCCCCGACTTATTTCCACGGGAACTGCCCGGCATGCCACCCACTCGGGAGGTAGAGTTCACTATCGAGCTGCTACCTAGTACCGGACCGATAGCAAGGCACCATACCGTATGGCTCCGGCAGAAATGACTGAATAAAAAGAACAATTGAAGGATTTGTTAGATAAGGGATTCATTAGACCAAGTGTGTCACCATGGGGAGCGCCAGTCCTCTTCGTGAAGAAGAAGGATGGTAGTCTCCGCCTCTGCATCGACTACAGAGAGCTGAATGCAGTGACAGAAGAATAAGTACCCACTACCCCGCATTGACGATCTGTTCGATCAGTTGAAGGGAGCATCTGTGTTTTCCAAGATTGATCTCAGATCGGGGTATCATCAGATAGCTGAAATACCCCGTATTAAAAAAATAGTGATTCATTAGGCTAATAAGTAATTTAGAGGCTTAATTAAGTATAAATAATTATTAGGGAACAAATCCTGAAGAAAACGGATCCTTAAAATGGATTAGAAAGCATTACCGAATCTTAAAGCACGCTTTTCGAGGTAACCGGGAAAACGTGTCTTTAAGCGGGTCAAATAGACTCATAACAATTTTAGTCAACTAAATAATCATTAATAAATATTAGTGAGGCTTTTGAACCAATAAAAATCAAGAACGAGAAATTAGTAAAAACTGTCAAAAACGGGAAGTTGTGGGGTAGAAATATAATTAACACAAACTTATGTGTCCAAGAATGTAAAAAGAATTTTAAAACCCCCTGGTCTATGTGTGCTGTCCGATTTTTACATATATACCACACCACACACTCTACTCTCTTTTACTCACTAAGGACAAAAACAATTAAAAACACTAAAGTAACTACTTTACCTCACTTTTTACTCTCTCTCCTCTCATCCCTCCTCTCTCACGTGAACATCTTCTTCCTCCTCTCTATTTCTCCTTCTCCATGCGATTCCATGGTGGAAATAGAAACACCCACAAACCTCTACTTCTCTCCTTTGTAACTCTCTCCAAACTCTTCCAAAAATTATAAAAATACCACCATTTTACTCCTCTCCCCAAGAGCTACATTTCCATCTTTCCAAAATTCAAAAACAAGCACCTTCGATTTTATGGGTATACCCCATTTGGAGCTTCAACACCACCATTAGAAGGCCCTCCTTCTCCTTGTTCTACTAAGGTAAAAATATTTCGAAAACTCCATCTTTTTCTAGCCTCAAAGGTAAAACGAAAATGTGAACTAAAGCCTTGTTTACTCCTTGTGTGTCCAGCCGATTTTGGCATTTTGGTGGTGTGAGAAACCTTGTTCTTGAGCTATCCCAAACAGCTCTTGTACTCTTGGAAGGTAATAAATTTTCTAAACCCTAAAACCTAGATTGAAACTTGATTAATGGTTAAGGTTAGTTCTAGTATTAGAATGGTGTATTAAAATGTGTATATCAATGGGTTATAGTGTTAGAGGAATTGAGATTACAAAACCGGTAGAGAGAGAAGGAAGGAAGAAGCAAGAAGAAGAAGAGAAGCAAGGTAAATAAGCTCACCTTTGTGTAGTCTTGAATGTGTATGTGTAATAGATTTTTAGAAATGAAAATTGGTATTGTAAAATGATAATGCATTGGTAGTATAATGTGTAAGAGAATATAGCATTTTGAAGCTTTAAAAGATGTGTAAAACCTATTGAAACCAGATTGGGAACTCAATGTAGAGTGCAGGAATTTTTGTGAGTGTTGTAGCATTAGTATTTGCATATGAGAGCTTGTATATGGTTGATGTTTATAAACAGGTGAGAATGAATGAAAATGTGCTTAAAACGATGTGGTGAGAGTGTAAAAATATAGGGGAGGTTATGTCAAAATTTATATAGGATTAGAACACTTAGTGAATTATAAACTAGGTGAATGATGTAAGTTGTAACAGATTTTGAGATAGATAGATAGAGGGAAGATGGGAGAGATAGTTAATGTAGTTGTAATGTACTAGAAGTGTTAGAAATGACATTAGAAGAGGGAGTTGTAGATGGAGAGTGTTAGTGTTAAAATCTGTAGCAAAACACAACAGGAAACAACTAGTGAAAGTGTGAGTTGAAACTTAGGAAATTAGGTGAGTGAATGAGTATAAAGTTGTGTGATGAATTAGGAAATGAATTAGTATGGTTTAGGGTGTTTAAATTGCACAAAAACATGTTAGGATGTATGTAGGAAGATTGGGGAAACAATGGGTGAAATTGGGAAAGAAAAATAAAAACTGTAACAAGGTTCTGGAACCGTCCGACCCAGACGGTGAGTCGGACGTGGGTCGGATGGGGCTTAAGAAACGAAATAAAACTTTCTGTAATGGTCCGACCCAGAGCCGTGAGTCGGACGTGGGTCGGACATGGCTTAAATTACGAAATAAAACATTCTGTAATGGTCCGACCCAGGGCCGTGGATCGGACGTGGGTCGGACAGGCAAAAAAAAATATATATATTGGTCGAAGTTTCTGACTTCGTCCGACCCAGACGGTGAGTCGGACGTGGGTCGGACGGAGCTTAAGACTCGAGACCAAAACCTTCTGGAATGGTCCGACCCAGAGGGTATGGGTCGGACGGAATAGTGCTGGGTCGGACAGGGTAATTTCTGGAACCGAATCTTACTGGAATGGTCCGACCCAGGGCTTGGGTCGGACGGTGGGTCGGACGGCCCAATCCTGACAAAAAAAAATTATTTTAATTTAAATATTAATTGTATATATATATATATATGTATACCCACACATATATGAATATGTACATGAATGTAAGCATGCCAACCTTAGGTAAGAAAATAAAGACTTAAGTAATGAACATGAGTAAGTAATGTGTAAGTGTAAGAAGTATAAGGACATAGTAAGTATGAGTTAAGTAATGATAGTTAGATTAATCATTTAATTGTATGTATATAATAGGATTTGATTTGTGACACCGGAAGAACGTTTGGAAGTACGTACAACGGTGAACGGTATGGATTCCTCATGCCCCGTATGCTATCTTGGTTACTCTGATTTGTGTGCTGTGTGCTAATTGATCACCAAATAAGATAAATGCACGAATCGGAGTAATATGCATACTTGTGAATATGTAGTGTTGTATGATGTTGATATCTTCTTTAATTCTTAGTTTGTATAATTCATGAAATGTTTGGATGAATATGGATGTGTGTATGAATGCTGTATTGTACCGTGACCGTTATTTATTGTGTTTGGGCTTCTAACTTATTCCTAACAAGCTAACCATCCTAACTTAAATTGGTAATTAAATTGGAATGAGTAGAAGTCCGATATAGTTTCGGCCACGCGTGAGGATGCGGAGTCACGAGAGGTTGGCTCCAATTCCTGACTCTTAAACTGGTCCGCGGCCCAAATCCCTTAAGTGGGTAGCATCCCGGATTGGTGAGTCAAGTAAATCCCGGATGTGGGACGGTGTAGTCCCCAAGGCCGGAGGTCCCGACGACTTAACTTGAGTATAAGTAAGTAAGTAAGAATGAGTAAGTAAAGTAAATGAAAGTAAGTAATTGTAAGTAAGAAAAAGTAAGTAATGAGTAAAAGAGTAAAGCATTCCGATTACCCGGATGCATAATTTGGCTAACCTTGTGAAGGTAAGTAAGTTGTGTGCTACTACATTGTTGCCTTGAATTATGTAATGAATTGTATGAGCATGTAACTTGTGTGAAAGGCATGTATGTATGAAATAATAAATGGCATGTTTAGTGGACGTCAATTAGTCGGCGTGCCCTAGCTAGCACGCGGTATATGCGGAGTCCATATGCAGCGTTTGCTGAGCCCCTTGGGGCACCATTTTTACTACACGCAGGTACCCGCGAGGGATGAAGATGTGAAGATTGAGTTCCATTTCTTTTATCTTCTTTTTGGAATGTAAACAATGAATTTATGATGGGTGTACTGAGTAGTACATGGCTGTAGTTTTTGAATAGCCGGTGTACCATGGGGTACACCTTTTTGGATATTGGGAAAGGAGCATTGGTATAGATGAGTAGCCTTAGGAACTCATTCTTTTGGAACTTAGAAATGATGTAATCGAATGCACTTTAATACTCGGTGATCCATTGATGTAAGTATTCGGTATATGGTATTTTGGTAAGTAATTTAGTAGCTCGGTACGTTATGTTCATCAGACCGTGACTGTAAGTATTAGTAGCCTAGCTAGCCGTATGGGCGGTTAGCGGCATTGTTTCACCCGCCGTAGTAAGTATGTAATAATTCCGCTGCGAACTCGTAGGATTAATAGGACGATTAGACGGTAAGCATAGGATTAGCGGTTGGGGTGTTACAATAGCCATTAAGGAGGGACATTGAGAAGACGACATTCTGGACACGATATGGCCACTATGAGTTCACAGTGATGCCGTTCGGTGTTGTCGAACGCACCGGCGAAGTTTATGGATCTGATGAACCGCTTGTTCCGGGAGCAGCTGGACAAGTCGGTTGTGGTTTTTATTGATGACATTCTGATATACTCGAAGTCTAAAGTTGAACATGAGGAACATCTGAGGAGGGTATTGGAAATACTAAGGGAGAACCAGCTATATGCTAAGTTCTCCAAGTGTGAGTTTTGGCTTGACCAGGTCTCTTTCCTAGGTCATGTCATCTCAGATGCTGGGATTGCAGTGGATCCAGCAAAGATTGATGCCGTACGTAGTTGGCCAAGGCCGAAGACTGTTACCGACATCCGGAGCTTTCTCGGTCTGGCAGGTTACTACAGGAGGTTTGTTAGAGATTTCAGCAAGGTCGTGAAACCGATGACCAGTCTGTTGAAGAAGGATGCACCGTTCTTGTGGACAGTTGAATGTGAGAGATCATTTCAGCGCTTGAAGGACTCACTGACCACTGCACCGGTTCTGACCATTCCAGACGGTACAGAGGGCTTTGAGGTTTATTGTGATGCATCCGGCAGAGGGCTGGGTTGCGTGCTCATGCAACATGGCAAGGTGGTGGCATATGCCTCACGCCAGTTGAAAAAACATGAGGAGAACTACCCCACACATGATTTAGGGAGCTGGGAGCTGTAGTCTTCGCTTTGAAGATATGGCGCCACTACTTATATGGGGTTAGTGTCACGATCTACACCGATCACAAGAGTTTGAAATACATATTCACTCAGAAGGAGTTAAATCTTCGACAGAGGAGATGGTTAGAGTTTCTGAAAGACTATGACATTGACCTCCAATACAAAGAGGGGAAGGCCAATGTTGTAGCAGATGCCCTGAGCCGTCGAGCACACTCACTCCATTCGCTAGTTTCTTTCTCCAGCTTGGTTGATGAGGTGCGAGAGGCTCAGAGGACAGATGAGTACATGAGAGAGGTCAGACAGAAGCTGACAGATGGTACCTTTGAGAGTCAGAAATACGACTTCAGACTTCATGATGATGATCTGATCAGACTTAAAGCCGGTTATGCATACCACGGGGCAACACGGATCTGAAAGACCGTATACTTAGAGAATCACACTGTTCTTCAGTTTCCATCCATCCGGGAGCCTCTAAAATGTATAAGGACATGAAGAGATACTTCTGGTGGTCGGGGATGAAGACAGATGTTACCGAGTTCGTCTTGAGGTGTCTCACATGCCAGAAGGTGAAATTCGAGCACCGACGACCGGGCGGAATGGTACAGTCGATGCCAGTTCCGGAGTGGAAGTTCCATGATATCTCCATGGACTTCGTAGTTGGGCTTCCACCTGCTAGGGGAGGTCTCAACATGATATGGGTGGTGGTGGATCGCCTTACCAAAGTAGCCCGATTCATACCGATGAAGGATACTTGGAAGGTGACCAAATTAGCTGAGTTATTTGAGAAAGAAATCATGAGACATCACGGGATACCAAAGACCATAGTGTCAGATAGAGATACCAGATTCCTTTCGAGGTACTGGAGAGCTACCAGAGAAGCGTTGGGTACAGAACTCAAGCTGAGTACCGCGTTCCATCCTCAGACAGATGGTCAGACTGAGCGTACTATTCAGACACTCGAGGACATGCTGAGAGCATGTGCCTTAGACTTCCAGGGCAGTTGGATTGACAGATTGCATCTGATCGAGTTTTCATACAACAACAGCTATCACGCTTCGATCAAGATGGCACCTTTTCAAGCGTTGTACGGTAGACCATGTCATACACCGCTCTGCTGGGATGAGTCGAGTGAGACGGTCATTATAGGACCAGAATACTTAGAACAAGTTAAGGCTGAAGTTCAGAAAATAGGGAGAACATGAAAGCTGCTCAAGATAGGCAGAAGTCGTATGCTGATGTTCGACGACGGGACCTGGAGTTCGCAGTGGGCGACCAGGTATTTCTACGAGTTTCACCGATGAAGGGTGTATTCAGGTTTGGGCAGAAGGGCAAATTAAGCCCGAAATTTGTTGGTCCTTATGAGATTACGGAGCGGGTGGGCCCGGTTGCTTACAGGTTGAATTTACCTGCTGAGCTGGGTAAAGTGCATGATGTTTTTCATGTTTCACAGCTAAAGAATACATGCACCACCCCTCCCATGTGTTAGAACCTGAGAGGTTGACTTTAGAACCGAATATGAGATCCGTGGAGACTCCTCAGAGAATCTTGGACAGTAAGACTAGGGACACTCGCCACAAGTCAGTGCGACTGGTGAAGGTTCTCTGGTCTAACCAGGATGTCGAAGAGGCCACGTGGGAATTAGAGGATAAGATGAGGGCGAAGTACCCTTCTTTGTTTACTGACTAGATCGTCTGTATAGGGTACGGGGCGTACCCCTTTTTAAGGGGGGTAGAGCTTCCTCGCTTTTGAGTTAGGAAACGATCATGTTTGTCGTTTGTTTGGTTGTTTAAGATGTGAATTTGTGTAAGTTGCTACACTTCGGTGTAAGTATGAGTTATGTATAATACTTATGTATTGTATTTGAGATTGACCTTTGAGTCTTGAGATGTGTGAATGTGAATATAAGAGGTGGTGTTAAGATTAAGAGAATTGTGTACTGTGAATGATTAAGCACATAGGTGAACTTTGAGGACAAAGTTCTTTTAAGGGGGGTAGATTGAAATACCCCAAACTTAGATATGGTGTTTAAATGATAAACTAAGATATAAGGAGGCTAAATAATTCCTTAGAAACATTTCTAATCAAAGAAGATATAAGGAAACACCAAAAGAGCAGTTTAAGCAAAAACGTGCTCTAAGCTTGGAGAGACTTGGGAGAGTACCCAAATGTTGTTCTAAGACCTTAGTAATATCCTAATGGTCATTTTAAATCAATTACCAAAGAAAACCAAGCTTGAAAACAAGTTAAAACACAAAATGTGCTTTAAGGAGTCTTAAAGCACGTTTTGAAAAATTGTCTTGTAAATGAGTTTTGAATGGCTAAATGTCCATCATTACTCTTTAATTAACATGTGTACTATATAGTATCACATTTGGAAGTCTATATCAATGGGAAATCAAAATTTCACAACAATGTGCCTTGTTTTGTGAATAGTAAATTATTTAAGCTAGTTTATAACATAAGTCAATATAAGTGAGTTATTTGGTCAATAATGACTTAAGTACCCCTTGTTACTAATGGGGGCCGGTTTCTTGTAAGGTGAGTCACCACCTTCATGACTCATTAAGCAAATAAAGTTTTGTAAAGTAAAAGTACTATTCACCTTTTACATAAATATCACACTTTAGTGATTCTCTCTCCTCACTTCTTCATTCTCCTTTGTTTCCCACGATTTCTTGCTCTCTCTCCCTTCTCCATTAACGTGAAGAGCACCCCATGCTAGCTCCATCTAGCTTTGCACACAACTCACTCATTTTAGCTCCAAAACCAAAACAAATTACATATTCTTCTTAGTTAGCTCAAGCTCTCTCTTTCTATCTTTTCAAAACTTCAAGAGCTTCATTTTGGTGCCAAGTCAAACCACCATTAGAGGAGGAAATTCAAGTTTGGAGACTCCATTGGCTTCTCCATTCTCTTAAGGTAAAGAAAGTGTAAGAAAATCTAGGTTTCCATCATTTTCTTCCTTGTCCGAAAATTTACACTCATGGGACTCCATGTTTATGCCTTGTTCTAGCTTGTTTTCTACTCTTCAAAGGATTGAGGAGGTCCTTCTGCTTCATATCCAAGCTTGTCTTGAGAAACCAAGGTAAAACAATCACCTTAATACCTTAAAGCATATTTTTAACCTAGGGTTTGTTCCTTAGGGTTAATGTGTTATCTAGTACTCATTGGAGTCATTGGATATTGTTAGAACATTGGCAAAGAGATACACATTGGTGACCGAGATTGAACAAAGAAAAACCTAAGGAAGAAAGCTTTTTAAGCTTGTAAAAGAACAAGGTAAATTACTTACCTTAAGGTGTTTTATGTTTAAGGGAATGGGATTTAGATATGTGATGAGTTTAGTGTAGAGTTTACATTAGAAAAGGGTTATATAAAACCTAGGAGAAACAATGAGCATATTTGTGAACTTGTGACTAAGAAGCAAATGAGGAAAAGAGATAGTTTAAGAACATCAAGGTGAATTACAAGAAGCATTTTATTTCAATGGGAGCCTTGTTGTGTGTATTCGCAGGTTGAAGGAAAATATATGTGGAAATTCAGTGGTTAAGATTATTGTCATTTAAGGGCCTAAGTGCCAAGCATTTTAAGTTTAAGCACTATATGATGATGTGGTGTGGTTTGGTGTTGTGATGAGAAATTGAGTGATATTGGTTGTTTGATGGAGAAAAACCAAGTGTTTGGATGTAACTATATACTAGAGAACCCATGGCAAAATTTAGAGGAGAACTAAGTGTTTAAGATATTCTAAGGAGATTTTATGACTAAGGAAGTACTAGGAAGTTCTAGAGGTTGTCTTGATGAAAGAGGGTGAGATTAGGGTGTTTAAATGACTTGTAATGACTTAGGCATCACTGTGAAGGATTTAGGAAACAAAAGAGTGTACTTGGGTATTTAGGACTTAGGTAAATGTTGATAAAGAAGCTAGAAAACTTGGGTAAGTTAGATGTAAGTGAGGGTGAAACTTTGAAATGGTTTAGGTGAGAACTAGAGTATAGAATCTAAGGAAGGTTTGGTAAATGCAATAAGGCTGGAAGTGGTGTACATGGTGTGGTCAAGTTCTTAAGGAGGGAGCATTTGGTTAATTGAAAGTCTTGGTGGAATGCATGTGAGAAATATAAGAAAATAAGTGCTAAGTGTTGGGAGCTTTGTAAGAATTGAGTAAATGTTTGAGAAGGTCTTTGGAAGTTGTTTTAATGAGTTTGGTGGAGGTTATAAGGTGGGTTTAAGTGCCAAGATGGTGTTGGACCTATTAGGACACTTGTGGAAGAGTTTGGAATTGAAAGAGCAATTAAAGAGAAAAATCTGTAGTGGACCGACCCAGGGTCCGACCCAGTTTTGGGTCGGTCGGGCCATGTTGAGCCAGCCGGAATGTCTCTGGACTGGACCGACCCAGGGGTTTGGGTCGGTCGGCTTAGCTTTGGGTCGGTCGGGCAAAAATTTAACGTAGGAAATGGGTTATGTAATGGACCGACCCAGAGGGTTTGGGTCGGTCGGTCTAGCTCTGGGTCGGTCGGTGGTTTCAAAAGACGGAAAAGTTTCTGTAATGGACCGACCCAGGGGTTGGGTCGGTCGGTGTCGGTCGACCCTTAACACTTAAAAAAAAAAGAAATTTTGAATTCTAAGGATGATAATAGTTAATAAGGTATACCTTTGGAGGGTGGTAATGATTAGGACCCTAAGAACTTAAGGGATTAAGTTAAGATGAGTAAGAACCTTAAATGTTTAAAGTTAAGTTTGTAAGGTTAAGTGGTAAGGACTTAAGAAGGTATTCAAAGGGGATCTTTAGGAATTAAGTGAGTTAAGTAAGGTGCAAATAACTAATGGCCTAAAAATGAATCAATGTTTTAGGTTCGTGAATTGGGACCCCCAAGAAGGTTAAACAAACAACGATCGACGGTGAACGGTACAATCCTTCTTGTGACCTGCTTGCTAACGAGGTGTCCCTCGGCTTGTGTGCTATCTGTTTAATTGCTATGACTAAAACAAGATAAAGCATGCAACCGGTTATATTTATTCTCGTTGTGTTTGTGTTATCTTTACACTAACCCGCGAGACTTGAGATGGTTACTAACCAAGTTTAGTACTTACTGAGTTAAGAATAAGAGTTAAGTTTGGTGGTCGTTGGTTAATGCCCGTTAGGGCTTAGCTAGCACATGGTGATTAAGATGTCTACTAACTGGAACTTGAGTGAGGAAACCCGGGACCGATCTCCGGTCATGCATGCTAAGGAAAAAGGGGGACGGTATCTGAATCAGATCCGCCCTCCGCTTAAGGACTTGTCTTCGGACTTGTAGCCTAGGGCCGGTTGCCGGCTCGGCTACGCTGGACTCCCGTCCAGAGTAGGTGGCATTAAGATGGTGCGGTGGGATCACCTAAATCCTAGGTTCGAATTAAGCTACAACCAATCCCTTCCAGGAACGGTTTGTAAACTGAGATTAAGTTGAGATTAAGATTGAGATTAAGGTAAGGAACTGGGATTAAGGAAATGAGGACTAAGGAAGGGGTTACTAACCCACTTGATAAGGGAACGCTTGAGTCGTTAATTGTTTGTGAACTATATATGTTCATCTGTGGTTATTGTTATTGCACTTCATATTATGCTTGTGTATGTAATCAATTTCCATGCTATCGACAATTAGTCGTCGTAGCCCGTTAGCTTGGGGGCCATGAGAGGGTGTACCAGCATTCGTGCTGACCCCCTCGGGGGCTATTTTTACACTTGCAGGTAAGAGACCCATGAGGACGCACTACGAGAGTAGGAGCGGTTAGACTTAGGGTGGGATGTTTATTTTGAGTTCGGGTTGCGCCTGTGCACCCGACTGTTTATATTTAAACTGATGTAAGGATGTGAATATGATTTAGCTACTTGTACTCGGTTGGTTGTGGTATTGTGGATGGTGATGTTTTGAGTTGGATAAGTATTGTAAATGTTAAGGCCGGTATATTCTAACGATCAGACCGTGGCGAGGTCCAGGTGTTTATTATTTCCGCTGTGACGAATTCGATTAAGTGTACAGTTTTGCGATAACCACGAATGGCTTTGGATGGGGTGTTACAGGTTATGGGTCTAATTCGGGTGAATTATTTGAGTTGGGCTAAATCGATACAAATTTGTAAATGTCATATTAAAATAATCAATTTTTTCATTTCCGACTACATATATCTCAATAAAATTATGCTAAGTTGACTACTCATGATGTAGACATTGGTCAAATTGAAGGAACATTTTGTATGTAGGGTGGTTATACAATCTAAAATTGTATCCACCAATTCAAATCTAATTTTGTAAATCTATTCCCATTATAAGAAAATCCTTCCTCCATCAACTAGTATTATAACTATAGTCAAAAAATACAACATGAAAGTTGACACCCACATCCAACCATAGTTAAAAAAGGCACAAACATTGTTCAAAAAGCATAAATAAAGGTTCATGATGTATTGTGATGCAAATCTATGAGACATGGCACATGTTTACCCGTTATTTTTCAGATGTGTATCTATTAATATTTTCAAAACTTGAAAACGCAACAC
The DNA here is from genome assembly GCA_023374045.1 of Limonium bicolor. Taxonomy (NCBI): domain Eukaryota; kingdom Viridiplantae; phylum Streptophyta; class Magnoliopsida; order Caryophyllales; family Plumbaginaceae; genus Limonium; species Limonium bicolor. The sequence continues at coordinate 480,730,376 of CM041776.1, forward strand.
AATTATTTATTTACTATAGATTATATGTAGGAATAATTTTTACATACTCTTTAGCATTTACATACTTCAGTACATAAATGCTTTACATTTAGGGCGCAGGTTAGACATTACTCTCATCATGTCATTAATTAATGAAGGTTTATGGCCCATACTTTGTTAGAGTAATGTTAGTGACTGTTATGTAGTGGTATTATTTTATTTTTATAATAAAGTAGTTAACATAATATTCTTGTTAGTGCGGGTGACAAATGTATTGTTGAAGAATCAAATTATATTTAAAGATAATAAGAAATTAAAAGTAATAATATTATTTTAAGGTTTGGTTTAGTTCGGATTATTATCGGTTTATTTTCGATTCGGGTTGCTTTGGGTTTTGGGTGATTATCGGGTTTCGGGTGACTATGGTTCGGATAGTTTTGGTTTGAATATTTTTGGTTCGGATGATATTGGATAGTGGTTGATTTTTGGTTCTATCAAATCTCGGTTCGATTTGGTTCGATTTGGTTCATTGTGGGTTTCGGGTCATTTTTTCATTTGTCCATACGGTTGAGAATGGATTTCGATTAGGTTCGATTCGACTCGGTTTTTCGGGTTCGGGTCAGTTTTGCCACCTCTAGTTGTATTTAGGCCCATACTACTATGGTCTGTATTTCTCTATTAGTTCAGTACTTGTAAGCAGAGACTTTCTGCTATATAAACCCTACGTCTAACATCAATAATACTCAAGCAAACATTACATACTCCTTGCACTGTTATATCGGTTCTCCCCTTTCATCTATTGACAACAGGCCTAAAGATATATTCCGAAAGAGGATGGTATTATTACTTGCCACTTCTGGCGAGGATTAGTCATTTTCTTAGTGACTGGGACTGTAAGCATCCTTTTAATAGCGAGTTGTCCGTGTCTATACGATATGTATATAAAAGCCATAAGTGTTTCCTGGAATATGTACTTGAGTAACACGTTCGGATTCTTTTTTGTTAATGATTATGAAATTGAACCTTATATTTGAGAAAAAGACTGTGAAGCGAACCATCTTAGATGGTATCTTTCTGCAAACATTATTTTAATAAAAAAAAAAACTCATCCATGGATGGACAGAAAATCATAATCTTATTTATGATGTTAGTGACCCTTTACAAAGTTTTCCCGACTATATGAAAGTGATGCTTCTCATTTTTAAACTCTCAAACAATTGAGGGATGTTCTTCTCTTTGGACTTCGCCCTTAAAGGCAAAATCACATAATTGTTAACTTATAGGACACAGGGTTCAAATAACATTTTTTCAAAGCTGTTACTGGTCCATTGTCTACAAAGTTAGGACATCCGCGGTTTGTTGAGTGCATAATCTCAATACATTGCTTGTCTTAAAGATAGGGATTTTTGTTTTTCATCAACCTGTCCTAACTGAGAAATTTCCAGCTTGTTTTATTCCCCTTCCCTGTCCATATCCTTTGTGTTTGCCTACTTTGATTTTATGTTTCACTCCAACGTCATATATTTGATTCATGTTAGCCGAGCCCAACTGTTTTGGGAATAAGACTTTGATGTTTATGGTTTCACTCCAACGTCATATATTGATTCATGTTAGCCGAGCCCAACTGTTTTGGGAATAAGACTTTGATGTTAGTTGTGATTTGGTTTATATTGCAGCGCGAAGATTATCTTCATTGACTAACCTGAAGAGAATGGATCCTGAATTCGTTTGCCAAACTTAGCTTTTCCCTGTGCAAGCGTGGATGATAAGTGTATTGAATGGGTAATAGACAATAGTGAAGGGCAGTAATATCATTTCTAATGACACACTGGGGTAAGCAAAATCTTGCTGTGCTTAATGGTTGGGTATCTCTATAGTTGAAACCTCTTTCTCCCTAACGCAATACTTCTGTTATAACAATAATCTTACTTTCTCTTCAAAACAGAGTGGAGAATTTTTGTCGAAAGGATAGAATAATTAGGACTTGGATGCTTGAAGAAAAGAGAGCGATTGAAATGGAGATTTATGATGAAGCCCTTATATTGGCACAAAGGCAATACAGTATGAATTGCCTTTTGAAAGTTACAGGCTGTTATGTGCAAAGTTTTGTAAACTGTGTCGCCTTTCAATAGAAGATACAAGTTGTATCGCCCTTTGTTTAGCGTTTTTCAGATACACATTGTTTTAGAGAATTTTCATGGAAATCAAATTCGACATGGTAAAAATGACAAATACACCCGTATCATATAAATTTTAGAGGATATGGGCTTGTTGGTGGCCAGCTTCTATAGCAATTCTAAGCTGGAACAACTGTTACCTGTTCATGGATGAAATTATCTGGCAACTTCTGGTGTTATTTTCCCTCTGTATTGCTGTAGAACAGTTAGATCCTGATAGCTATAGGGAAGCAGATTGATCCTGACAACTGTAAAACAGCTGACCAAAAACAGATCACATTGTCTTGGAAGAATGTTGGGTGTGCATGTGCTCATACTTGAAAAGCTAAAATTATGGTTGATTGTAAAGCATGGCATGCACGGAGTTTTTGGGTACCGAAGATGAACATTATCTGTAACGTATCTTGCTTGCCCTATTATTCAAGGTCTTGTAGTTTCTGTAACTCCTGTAAGATCCAAAGAATTATCTTGTACATTAGTATTGAACAGTCTTAAACTCCTTTATTTCAATCCACCTCGTCTAATTGTATACAAGTTGGATCTGGCCTTTTTGTCAAGCAGATATATATTAGACCATTGAAATCGTGTTAATATTTTTTATCCTGCTTCTTTTGGCATATATATCTTTCCCTTCATTATTGCTTGTTGGATATTAGTGGACTATTGCTGTGATTTGGTAGAATACATACATAACAGTTCCATATACCAGACCCCTATCCGCATATATGATCGGTATGTATATGTATATGTTATGTTGAATTGTACATGCTCGATCACATTCTCTGGGCCTAGGTTTTTTTTTTCTTTTTTGCCAAGGTTGGAGCCAGAAATCGGGAAACTTGTTAAAGCTGTGAAATTCGCCAGATGTGTTTCCTTACTTGATTGTCTCAGATACACAGCATCTATGTTGCGCTTAAAACATGAAATACTGAAATGATAACTTTGAAACTTTGGTGCTGTTTTTTCATGCTTGTTGATAATATACTATGACTGTCTATTGGTCTCACCTTCACCGCTTCTTTTCTTGCACCAACAACACAAGTAAAGAAACCAGAGGAAAAACAGCCATGGTAGCGGAGGCGACTTTGATCTTCCAATCAGCCCCACTGATGCCTTTGATCTCGAAAACATTGTCCGTTATCTTTGAATTAGTGGTTTGACCAAAGGCAATCTCTTTGCCACTGGAGTCAAAGGCGTATGCTCGAATGAAATAACTTGCTCCAGGTATCCTCTTCTCTATCACCCACTGAAAGCTCTCGCTTTTGGGACCTGAATTGGCGTAAGGTTTGCTCACGATTTGGAACTGGCAGCTCTTGTCTTTTCGCAAGATATCAGAGGTTTTCCTCCATGGACGATCCACTTGGCTGATGGGTGCGTAGCACAGCTTCACCTCAATGTATTTGTAGGATAATGACACAGTGTCGTTAGTTCGATTTGGTCCCCAGGTTACGGTGATGTTATCTTCTCCAGCCTTTAGAACTACAATGAAGAAAGTGTAGAATTAAGATTCTTGGAATCGGTAATAACAGACGACGGACAAGATATGGAATTTTGAAAGGGCCATATCCGTGCTTGTGTGAGATTTCTCTGAAGTCTTCATGTAGATTTTATTTTGGATGCTTTCATGTTGGATCCTGTTGGTTGGGATGGTCATGGATAGATCATTCTGATCAGCTATGCTTCTTTTTGTTGGTATTTGCATGGAAATGAGTGATAACGAATCATTGTTGGGGCGTTTTATTGTTTGGGGGTTGTACTTTTGGTTTAAATTTTTGGATTCTCAGGGGAGTTTCTGGTCATGATGAGTCTCTGTTGAATACAGCCAGACTATCAAAACAGATTTAGAAGAGTAAATTTTCTGTATGGTCGGCTCTCGTGTAATCTTATTTATCTTGATCAAATTTACTGGTCTTGGAATCAGAATTTAAAGAGGTTGAAAGATAATATACCTTGACCTGATTTTGAGATGCAGAGACGAGCAGTGTCTCTGGAAGAGATGAGAAAATAACATCTCCTCCATTGCTGGCATCTACGAAGAAACAGCAGAAGACGAACAGGGAAGCTGCTAAAATAGGGATAGCCGCCTTCATTGCTACTGGCTACTGTGAAACCACTGAAACAGAGGAAAAGATGGATGCTTACATTGTGTGTGTGTATATCTAGTCTGTCTGCATGCATCTGCAGTACTAGACGAAATATATACATTACACCTATAAAACTTGTACATTAGTTATATAACAAATATTATATATAAAAATAATACTTTTAGTATAATTATTTATTGACTCATTGTATATGTTTTTATTATTGGTTAGAGTATTAGTAAATGTAGCTTAGCCAAGAATTTGTCTTTTGTTAGACAGCAACACTGAAGAAGTGGACCCAAGTGTTGACCTCACGGTGTGGGAGCATCTGCAAACTGTATTTGTTTTATTGGAAAATTCTGCACACTTTTGTTGTTGAGCAGAAATCAAGTGGCTTAGAAGTTACCAGTTGAATATTACTAGGAAAAATTGATTTCTTTCTTTTTGTTGCGGCGGCTCAAAGTCTGTGTAAACACTGAAGAGTGAAGACAGACAGCCAGCCAGCCAGCCATCTTAAATCTTAAATAGCCATACATTGGAAATAGACGAAACTCATATATTGAAGTCAAGAGTGTAATGAAATGATAAATTGATGATCTATCTTGACTAATCAGTATTTAAATACATACATTGTTTAGGTTGAAGTGAAATGTAGATCCTAGATCTAAGGAGTTAGTGGAGAACTACTAGGTTAGTTGAGAGGGAAATATGGAGATGGTTAGGTAGTGAAGAGATATTAGAATATTAAATGTGTTGACTATTTTCTTAATAGGGAGCTCGCAGTTGACTGGATAGATTTGATTGGGTCCTTCAGTAAGTCTATACTATTTTCCTTAATATGGAGATGGTTAGGTAGTGAAGAGATATTAGAATATTAAATGTGTTGACTATTTTCTTAATAGGGAGCTCGCAGTTGACTGGGATAGATTTGATCTGGGTCCTTCAGTAAGTCTATACTATGGTGTGACTAGCGAGGTAGACCAAGGTGGGTCTGATTGTTCAAGGCCGCCGAGCAGCTCTGGTTTGAAGTTGTTTGTTGTTGATTTTATGGTTGTTTTTGGGGAATCTGAGGTGTTGAAACTTGACATTTGTTATACCTACTGTATTTTGTAAAAAAAAAGTGTTTTATTTAGTAATAGTGTTATATTCGCCATATAATTAAACGTTGATTTCATGTCATTAAAGAATTCATTTAAACAACTATATTACTAACTTATACACAGGAGCAGCTCCAGTGAATTAGTTAAGCACGGTGCTGAAAGCTAAATTTTTTATTTTACAATACTATATCCAGTCTCTTTATTTTATTAATTAAAATATATAATTTTAATTAAATACTTTTATCATGTAGATATGTAAATATGTAAAAAAATTATTTATTACCATGATGTATTTATTACCCTCAGCTGGGCGATTTAGTGAAAGATTTCTAATGAAACATTGAATCAGTGAAGAACGAGGAGTCGGGTTCGAAGAGAAGAAGGAGAGAAGTGACGATGATAACCTCTGGATTTTAGAAAGTGAACAGTACAATGAGCATACTACTTACACTAGTGTTTTATATCCCTAGCGTAACTAACTCGACCCAACATACTATCCTTTCTCAACATAACTTAAGGCCCAGTTACATAGAATATAACAGAACAGCCCAAACCCTTAACCGAGCCCAGTACACCTATTCTAACACCCCCTCTCAAATCTCAGAAGGGTGCAGCTTCTGAGATTTGAAAACACAAAAACACAAAACCGCAAGACAGAAACAAACATAAACTTAAGCAAGCAGTGAAAACACTTGAAGACAGGGATCAAGGCACAGTCAGACGCAGACCCATCTTCCTCATTTGCAATGGATAACCCTTTCCTGGAAGAATCTTGGTTAACACGTCCGCCAGCTGCTCCTTTGAGGTAACAAACTCCAAAGCTAATAACCCCTCCTACAGCTTCTGTCTCACGAAATGCACATCTAACTCGATGTGCTTTGTCCTTTCATGAAGCACCGGGTTCCTGGCGATATAAATCGCAGCTTGGCTATCTGATTTGACAGGAACAGGTAGGATGTTCTCCACTCCTAGCTCATGTACAATCCTTGTTATCCAACTCAATTCTGCTGTCACATTCCTCATAGCCCTATACTCCGCCTCTGCTGAAGACAAGGCAACAGTTGTCTGCTTCTTTGATTTCCATGAAAGAGGACACCCGCCAAACTGTATGAAGTACCCACTGATTGACCGTCTTGTATTAGGACACCCAGCCCAGTCTGAATCACAGAAAGCAGTGAGTGAGTAATCATTCTTAGAATTAAAGAACAAACCGTAACTGAGAGTACCCTTAATGTAACTAAGAACATGCAAGGCTGCTTTATAGTGCAAATCTGTAGGACTACTGAGAAACTGGCTTAGAACTTGTATGGAAAAACTGAGATCAGGTCTGCTATAAGCCAGATAACTGATTCTGCCTACCGTCTCCTATACATGAAAGGATCAGCTAAGAGTTTGCCAACATCCTTTCTTAGTTTCAGATTACTGTCTAACGGACTTACTGCAATTCTTGCATCAGAACTATCAAACTCTCTAAGCAGATCTTCACAATATTTCCTCTGAATTAATATAACCCCTTCTGTTGTATGCAGAAACTGAATTCCCAGGAATAGATTAATCCTACCAAGATCTTTGATCCTGAACTGCTTATGTAATTCATGTTTAACCAACTTAATCAGAGAAAGATCATTTCCTGTCACCAAAATATTGTCTACATAAACCACAAGGAAGCAGACTTTATTACTCTCACGCCTGTAAACAATGAATAATCATTTAAAGACTGCAAGAAACCGAGAGATTTAAGGAAAACACTTAATTTGTGATGCCATTGTCTAGAGGCTTGTTTCAGGCCGTATAGAGACTTATTCAATTTACAAACCTTGCCTGAACCCTCTTCCTTGTGACCTTGGGGAATTTGCATATAAACATCCTCATCTAAGTCCCCATGCAAAAATGCATTGTTAATGTCTAATTGACTTATCAACCAGTTCCTTTTAGTAGCTATAATGACCAAAGCTTTGATAGTAGTAAATTTCACCACTGGGGAAAACATCTCCAAATAATCTATCCCATATCTTTGGGTGTAACCCTTAGCTACCAGCCTTGCTTTGAACCTCTCAATGCTACCATCTGCCTTACACTTAATCTTGTAGACCCACTTACATTTAACAGGTTTTATCCCTTTGGGTAAATCTACCAAGTCCCAGGTGTTATTTCTATCCAGTGCATCAAATTCATCACTCATGGCATTCTGCCACCTAACATCCTTAACAGCTTGATCATAACAATCTGGTTCTATAGGTCTATTTGACTCTGTACAGACAGGTGTGTGCAGTGCTCTCAGCTAAGACAAAACCTACTGTGTGTGACAGATTACCATATTCAAGAATGCAATCAGAATTATCACAAGTAATAGCCGTATCACCTTTGTCAGATAAGCACAGGTTAGAAGAATAAGCTTTGGCAATTCTATCCCTCAAAATATCAGAAAAATAATCAGAAGTATAGCAGACAGAGGAAACAACAGTTTCGGACTTATCTTTTATTGAAGATCCCACAATATAATCTTGTAAATGTTTGGGCAGAGTCCTGGACCTTTCTGACCTTCTCAGTCTTTGTTCCTCATTTCCTTCACTTCTTAGGTCCATTTCTTCCTCAGGTGTAGGTGTTTCTTCTACAAGAATGGGAATGGAACTGGTCTCTGTGATACTCCCATCTTCGATCTGCTGAAACTGTCTGGTTTCTCTAACTGAGCCATCACCATCCCTTTCTTCTTGTCTCTGTTGTTGATCAAAGTGTTCCTGTCCTTCTTGGCTATCACTTGACTCAACATGGTTAGTTTCATTTAAGAACAGAGGAGAATCATCCTCTGAAAACACAAGATCTTTCTGGAAAACAGCAGGAATAACTTCTATGGGTTTAATCTGTTTTTCCCTAAATGGATAAATTTCTTCATGAAAAACAACATCCCTATTGTGTATTATTCTCTTGTTGTCCAAATCATTGAGCTTATATCCTTTTTTATCTTGACCATATCCTATGAAAACACACTTATTGGATCTAGGCATAAACTTGTCATGCTGATTTCTGTTAACATTAGCAAAACACAGACAACCAAAGCTTTTAAGCATAGAATAATCTGGTTTCCTTCCATAAATCAGTTCAAAAGGAGTTCTATTTTCCACACTGGTTAAAGGCATTCTATTTATTAAGTAGGTTGCAGTAAGGATGCTTTCACCCCAAAAGATTTTTGGAAGGGAGGAATGAAACATTAGAGCTCTAGCGGTTTCAAGGATATGCCTATGCTTTCTCTCAGCTACCACCCCATTTGTTGGGGAGTATATGGACAGGTAGTTTGATGCTTTATTCCCTTTAACTTAAAAAACTCAATTCCAGCCTTGGAACTCCCAAGTTCATGTGTGTTATCAGATCTAACAGATTTCACCCTTTTATTAAATTGATTCTCGACCATGTTAATGAAGTTTATGATGAGACCAAAAGATTCAGATTTGAGACTGCATAGTTGAGTCCAAGGGACACGACTTTTGTCATCAACAATTGTGAGGAAATAAGAGTAACCATCATGGGTCTTAAGGTTATAAGGGCCCCAAAGGTCAATGTGTATAAGCTCAAATATCTTTGGTTTTTATTGAACTGGAAGGGAAAGCTAATCTGTGGCTCTTGGCCCTATTACATGGTTCACATACAAAAGGAATATTCCTATCATGTTGACTAGCTAAGTCTAATTTCATCAACCTTTCTTTAGGCAAATGCCCAAGTCTACAATGCCAAAGGGCTAAAGAATTATTTCTACAAGGTTGTTCTGTTTTCAGCAAATCATCCCTTTCGGTTCCCACACTAAACATCTCTTTGCTTGTCCCATCACATGTATTGTCTAGCTCATAAACCCCTATGGATACGGCCAATCTCCAATACCTCCTTGGTCTCATAGGCCTGATAAACACAGCAGTTAGGGTTTAAACACAGTTTACCATTCATCTGACTAGTGAGTTTGCTAACTGAGATCAGACCAAATTTAAAGGTAGGAACAAACAAAACATCTCTGAGAGTGATAAGATTATTTATTCTAACGCTTCCCATTATCCTGACAAGCTGGGGATGCCCATCAGGCATCCCAACTGTGTGGGCTTTATCAAGAAAAATAATATCATGAAAAACAGATAAGTTACCACACATATGATCCGAGGCGCCACTATCTATTATCCAATCAGAGCATTTATAAACAGAATCATCGCAAGCATTCAAAATACTGTAAGTGCTGTAGGTCCAATTAGTATAATTCTTGGTCAAGAAATTACCAATGAAGCCACAGTTGGCTTCTGAGCCCTTTGAGTCTTTGTCGCTGATCTTTGATCTGCTAATGTATGCGAGTAACTGATTCACTTGGTCTGTGGTGAGGGTGCCTCCTAGGGGATCTTTGGTTGATTCATCTATCTGCTCATTGGTACTGTTGGCTTGGTGTTTCTCCTTCCTTTCTGTACTTTCTTTCCAAGACGCCATCCGGGAGGATACCCGTGCTTCTGGTAACATTTTTCTTCTGTGTGGCCGGTTTTGTTGCAGAAGGTGCACTGAGGTCCTGGTCGCCTTGCTCCAGTGCCTTGTCCACGACCAAAAGTTCTCCTTCCTTGATTTGCCAAGAACGCTACCGGGGAGTCAACTCCGGTACCCGGGGATGAGGACAGATTCTTCTGTTGTTCTTGTTGAATCAGTATTGAGAAGGCCTGCTCAACCGTCGGCAAGGGGGAGATCATCAGAATGGTTTCCCTAGCTCCACTATATCGATCATGAAGACCCATTAAAAATTTTATGAGTCTCTGGTTCTGATATAGGATTTCAGAGCACCTTCTGTTCACAAGCACAATCGGGAAGAGAAGTCACCGCGTCAATCTCATCCCATATACTGCGAAGCTTAGCAAAATAGTCTCCTATTGAATCGCCGCCCTGAAGTACGCTGATCAGTCTGTGCTCCAGGTGGTACATCCGAGTGGCGTCGACTTGATCATATCTTGCGCTTAAATCCTCCCAAATTCTAGCTGCAGATGACCGGAAGAGAACTGTATCGGCTACTTTCTTCTCAAGACTCATTAGAATCCAGGACCGGATCATGTTGTCGCATCTTGTCCACGCTTGCGCCCGTATGTCGCAGTCGGTCGGTTTTACTAGGGTTCCTGTCACAAACCCTAGTTTGTTCTTCGATCCTAAAGCGATCTCTACTTGGTGTCTCCATCTAGAGAACCCGGGGCCTCCATCATACTTTGCGGCCAACGCTAACCCAGGATGATCGGAGCTCGAGAGATAGAGAGTGTCTCCAACATCTATCGTCACGGTGTTGTTCCCCGTTTCTTGACCCGAGAGGCCGTTCTTCGGTCCCAGAATGCCATCATCTCCCTTAGGTGGATTATCAGCCATTGAAGAATACCGAAAGCAAACAAAGCCCGCCGGAGCAAGAACTTCAACGGAAGTGAACTATCCCCAAGGATGAAGCGGAGAAAACCTCCGATGGTTGAAATGAGGAAAAACGAAAAAGAAAAAGGAAGAACCGACTCAAGAGCTAGATCCCATGATCTTTTCCTGCTCTGATACCATGAAAGATTTCTAATGAAACATTGAATCAGTGAAGAACGAGGAGTCGGGTTCGAAGAGAAGAAGGAGAGAAGTGACGATGAATAACCTCTGGATTTTAGAAAGTGAACATACAGTTAGCATACTACTTACACTAGTGTTTTATATCCCTAGCGTAACTAACACGCCCCAACCTTTCTCAACATAACTTAAGGCCCAGTTACATATAGGATATAACAGAACAGCCCAAACCCTTAACCGAGCCCAGTACACCTATTCTAACATTTAGTGGGCTAGGAATGGAGTGGCCTTTGGTGATTCCACCTCCTTTTGCGAGGGACTACGAGTTGCGTAGTCATTCCTTTTCCCCTACTCTCAGGTGGTTAGGGGATTTGGGGATATCAATGTTGCTTTGGTTCGCTAGTCTCTTCTTCATTTAGGGTTGGTGAAGGTCAATACTGATATTAGGGCCTTAGGAGTTGCTTGTTGGTTAGTTGCTACGCTGGGGTGTGATGATGGTGGCTGCCTTCTTGGGGGTGCTCTTAGCGTATTGCAGGATGTCTATTGGTCAGTTTGGCGATAATGAAAATACCCATGAATTGTACACATTTTATTAAATATAAAATGGGTTTTTTTATTATTTTAAAGAAGGTTGATTTATTATTTTTTGTATTTATTTATTAAAATATAAAATATTAAGTATTAAGTTTAGATCTCTATGTTAAGTACTTTGGTTTAAAAATTCATTGTGGGAGAAGTGACTTTTAACAAGGTTAACATCAACAATAAATGTGTTCTTGTTCTCTTTTCATTAAATCTTGTCATGAGTAGCTATAGGTTTTTTAGTAAGGTAGTAAGAATTATTGATTATATTGATTGTTGGAATTAACCGTTTAAACTTGTTTTAATGGTTTAGCCTATTTACAATATGTTTACATGGTAATACTACTTATGTAATCCGGTCATTTTGATATGTTACAAGTTGAAAACTGAATTAAAATGTGTTAGCTACGAGTGTTTAAAGTTAAGAGTTTCTGGTTTCATTTATGGCGTGTAATCAACGAGTTTAAAAATATTATTAGCAAATTTTTATTTATTTGTTCTAAAACTTTCTAATGTATTTAGTAAGTTTGTAGTCTTTAGTCTTTACTAGTATATATAGAGCCCGTTTGCAATTCACCTTCCCAAAACAGCATTCTGAAAGATTGGTGAATCTTTCTTTGCTCTGTTGTCCTCACTACCAGTCTCGACTTCTTGTTGCCCTTATCTACAAACCAACTGGGCTGACCATCTTCCGTTTTGAGTCATCCCTTCACTATTTATTCTCTAACCCTTACTTTGGATTCATAAAAGATGAGTATTAGCGTGAAGCTGTGGTAGACTTGTTGCTACGAGTTCCAGGTAAATATTATGCTCACCAAATTGTGTGACCCTGTAATATTTGTGATGAGAATTTAATTTATTAGTGGATGATTTGTGAGAGAACTTAAAAAAATTTATAATTTGTGAATTGGATACTGGATGGAACTATGGAGATTTTGAAATACGCCAGTAAGGCACAAATTCACCCATGTATACTCCGATATTGTCAATTGTACTTATAGGGGGTGTGCACACTTAAGAACTTAAAGTGAGGTTAACTGTACAGACTCAATTGCACTCGTTTCTGATGGTTAATGTATGGTTTCAACCGCGGTTGAGTTTCGGTGGTGGAGTTCAAGGTTGGAATTTTGAGATTAATCGGTGATACATATTATGATGTTGGATTTATAGGTTTATTGTGAATTAGATTACTACCAATAATTGATTGATTTATAGTTTTCAGGTGTTATGGTGAAAGGTGATATTGATACCATTGATTTGTGTTTCTGTGTCTTTGTAAAAAATTTAAAGATAAAATGATTTTTATAGGGTGAGGTGATATTTACTCAATTTAGGACTTTTGTGGTCCCTTTTGTAGTTTGTGTTTTTTACCGAAGGTAATGGTGACCAAGGCTTAGGAGATGGGAGCGACATCACATAGTTGGATCGCAGTTTAGCATACATTGACTTTATTCTTCATGACTCAGTAGTTAGTATTTTGCATTGAATACAATTTAAGGATTTGATAGTGGTCTGTTGGTGCAAAATACTAATGAAGTATCTTGCTAACAAATGGGCAGTGAACCCTGTCAAAGTAGTACAACAAGTGTCGTATCCACAAAGAGTTCATAACTATCTAGCTAATTATAAGCTTAGTAAATGTGCATTCATATATAAAATTGGGGGTTTTGGGGATTTTTGATTTGATAATTAGAATGAAGGAAAACAATAAAACTAAACTAACTGAACTAGCATAGATGTAGCCCGGGATGGATATTTGAACCCATCCTCTCCTTACTACCAATTTTCGCCCCTTAAACTTATAGCTAAACAATGGGAACACTTAATTAACAAGTAACCACATCCTGGTTACTAATCCTAAACGATTTAATCGGGACTTCTCTACCCGCTAAACCCAATGTCAATCGGCAACACTAAATTGAAGTTCCCCTTAAGTTGCATTGTAGTATAACCTTGAGATTCACCCATTTTAGAGTGCATTGTTCTAGTCCTCTGCGGTAGAAGACTTCTACTTTCGTAAGCCCGTCCATAGAAATCCACACTGATGTTAAACCAGTCAACAACGTAACTCAACTGATTTGAAAAATTGACAATTAGTTGAGTATACCCTAATCAAATCCTCAAATCCAAAGTGAATAATATTAGAAGCCATGACCACTCAGTAATCATCTTCATTAAGCACAAACACAATATTAAAGCATAATACAAGTTCGAGGTACAACAATGAAGGTTTTTAGGGGATTTGGGGCAGAATTCTCATCCTAAGCTACAAGGAAAATCCTCATCCTCATCCTCATCCTCATCCTCATCCTCATCGTGCCTTGACATTGTTGATGAAATATCCCTGAAGATTATAAAATGATTAAGGCTTAATTACTTAATTATTAAGCCAAATTATATAATTAATTAAGGTTAAAGAGTCTTAACTTATTAAGAATTTATAGAACCGTGATTATAATTACATATAATTAATTATACGGTTCAAAAGGTTATTAAATCTTCCATGAAATAATGGAGTTAAATAAAATACGTCAAGAGAAAGAATTAAATAATTATTAAGGCTAACATGTTTCAACAATGGGTTGTGCATATACTTATATAACCTAAGAAATTTATAGAATCTTAATTATAATTATTAAATAAATATAAGATCCAAAAAGGTAGTTGAACCTTACATAAAATAATAAAAATTTAAAAAATATATATATATAATTAAAGAAGGAAATTATATAGGTAAGGAATATTCTGAACAACATAACCTTACATAGAATAACTAGTATATTAAATACGAGTTTGTTATTTAAGTCTACTACTACCAATACAAACAAGCTCATGACCAAAATACGCTAGCTATTTGTGTCTATTCTCTTGTATATATGTTGGGTTAGTCAAAAGCAACCAGTGACTTCTATTTTAGTTGGAGCGTAACCCATTTTTCTTTAGAAAAAAAAGAAAAGAAAAAAAGAAATAGAGCCCAATTGACTCTTTTCTCTAAATTAAACCCTATTTGGCGAACGAGAATACATGCTCCTGCGCCTCCTCTTCATTTGGGTCCCACAGATCACATGTGAGCTTAAAATCTTCATATTTGATATTGGACAAACTATAACACTTTAGCATCATCCATGTAAAGTTTCATCAATTTTGGACAACATTTAAGCATGTTTAAAGTTGAATTACGAAAAACACAAGGGTATATTGTGAATTACGAAAGAAAACAGGGGTATATCGTGAATTTTCTCTTTAATTTATTACTCATCTTCCAAACCCTTACTACACCGCCTCTTGTGTCCCCTCCAGAATTTTCTCATCTCCTAATTTCTCTCCTTTCTTCATTAAACCAAAAGCGACGCTCTCACTTGCACTTCCAGCTTTCTTGCCCGTTCTTCCACCAAAAGTTCTACGATTTACAGAAGGCATTCTACCGTGGGCGGTGCCGCGTAGAGATAGATATGGACATGCTGACTTGGCAGTCCCAGTCAGCAGCTGACTGGACTGTTTTGCTGACTGGGCTGCCTTTTTATTATAATAACTTTAAATTATTGTAACTTTTAAATATAAGTCCAAAATAAAAAAAAAATTATTATTGTTCATCTAAATTCAAGCTCTTTAAAACCAGACCAGACATGGATATGTTTTGACAACTTTGAAAAAAATTATTTTTACATGTAAATGACATACTCTAAATCATAATATAATTCATTAATTTTGAGATATGATTCATTAAAATTGATATTATGATTCAACTAATAAGTGGTGAATTAGATAACAAACTTTAGAAAAAATCATTATTTTTTGTAGTGTATTATTATTGTATAGTGTATTTCAAACCTTATATGGTGAATCATGTATTTTTCTTACGTACCAAATATTGTTTTGTATTGTATTATTGTTTAAAATTTTTATTATTACATGTATATGATGATACACTAAAATCATAATATGATTCATTAGTTTTGATATTATAATTCATTAAAATTAATATTATGATTCATTAATTAATAAGTGATAAATTAGATAACAAACTTCAGAACTGATAAAAATCATTTTTGTTTTGTAGTGTATTATTATTATTTATGGTGTATTTTAAACCTTATATAGTGAATCGTGTATTTTTCATACATACCAAATATTGTTTTGCATTGTTATTGCGTAAAAGTATTTATTTTTATATGTTTGTGATGATACACTAAAATAAGATATGATTCATTAATTTTGATATTATGATTCATTAAAATTGATATTATGATTTATTAACTAATAAATGGTGAATTAGATAACAAACTTCGGAACCGATAAAATTATTATTGTTTTTGTAATGTATTATTATTGTTTTGTGGTGTATTATTATCATTATTATTATTTATATGATGTGTTTTAAGTCATGTGGTACATTCCGTTAGCCACGCCGTTTGCGTTCTTAACTGACTTATTATCTCCTCCTGTGAAGATCAACATTTCCTGGTAGTGTAGGTACTCATTCTGGGAGTTTCATCCCGTTCATTGCACATTAATGTGTCCACATTAGGCATCTGCTTAGCCATGGACAGGCTGGGTCACCGTTCCAGCTAACATGTTTATCCCTGAGGATCCTTAAGACGTATACGATGTCTTTACATTATAGTTAGTGCACTTCGCACCTCCTGACTCTTAAGCATTTCGTTGAAAGGAATTCACTAATTCCTTTAGTCTCGTTAACTTAACTGAGTCCCTTAACTTTAACCATACATGGTAATCCTTAGCTCTTGTTTGATATACTGCTGACCGTAGTACGGAGTCGACTACTTCCCGTGTTTCGGACTCTACTTGTATACATATGTGGGGCACCATACTGATACATTGCTACTTACCCAACTAACCCATAAGTAGGTATGTCAGGCCCACAAGCTCCTATCGGAGTGCGGTTGTCCCACATTTCAGTTGGTACACTCGTAGTGTCCGTCACACGCCTAGGTGAAGTATTCTGTTGTCAACTCCCTTATATTGTCCCGTGACAATATTCATTCCATGCTTCTCGAACTTAATCGAGGAAAGTTTATCCATTGTTGAATTCTTATCAATTGCCCTTGGTTTTACTGGTTTGGTTTAGAAGAAGGTTAGAAATAAATATTGGTTTGAAAGAAAATCTGATTTTGAAAGGAAAGAGTTTGAATAAATCTGGGTTGAAAGAAAAATTCTCATGGTTTTACAATTCCTTCTTGCCTTAACCAAATCTAGCTTCTTGCTGACTGGTGTACTTCCAACTACAAAGGTCAGGCTGTTAAGCCCTTCCATGGTTATAACGATCACATTTAACTTCGTGGTACTTTACTAAGTACTTTGGAGTGGTTATAAATTTCCCGAACAGCCCTGTTATAGCAGCACTTGCTATGGAAAGTGCGCCATGCTAACTGGCTATCGGTTTAACACATACCGGTTGTGGTATTGTTTTTACCCGCACTGTCAACAGGGCCTTGTTGGCCCTCACTGATCTTACTGTCTTGATAATAACTCCTCTAGGTGACTTCTCACTGTCTTCACATGATAATCATCAACTAGGGTGTTTCCCATTCTGGAGACCCCCTTTTCTTTTGTATTGTTTCATCTTCGTAGCCCGTTCCACGTATTTGTCGTGGTTACTGAGACTTGTCTCTTGTTTGGGCACTACGTTGTAGTTCCTTTGTCGGTTGGTATACCGTTGGTGTATCATTTGGCAACTATGGTTCCGTAGACACTCGTCTCGGGTTTCATTAATCCACTTCTTGCCTTTTGCACGGTTGGTGCGTTGCAAGCTGGTTATCCTCGACTGCTCAGCAAGTCGACCCAGGTTGCCGGAAATTCTATTCTCCTATACACAAGATTCTTCATTCTTCGCTATTACATGCGGTTAACATTGTTCAGATGGAAAACCGTCTCCGGGATTCCCACTCTTCGGGATCTACCGTATGACGGGTTCTCCGTACCTTAGTGGTATTCAATAACAGCCAGATCGGGTGTTCCCGAGTAAGAGAGGACTTTCATCTCTCTGGCGTTGTTTCCCCAAGTTATATACAGGGATTGTGGAGGGTGGGATGGATATTGTAGGTTTCCAGTACACGCTGGTAATTCCTAACTAGCGTATCTCTCACACTATCACTCAACCCTTAACCCCAAGTACTAAAATCCTAACTCGGTACTTCCTAAGCTCGGTAATTCAGTCATCAGAGTGATACTTCGCTATGATACCACTTTTTGTAACACCCCATCCAACAACAAACACATAACAACAATTTGCAGCGGAAAATATACTACTTCACATTACTTAACTCGTTGGTGTTACACCCGTTAACCACCCACGTGGCTAACAAGGCTATTACATAAACATTGTACCGGTCTGATGGACTAGATTCCCGAGCGACTACACATTACTGACCCTTCCATTAACAATAGGAACAACATACACCTTCCAACTGTACCGAGTATTCACAAACTAATGCCGATAACATTTCGGTCTTACTACACCTACAGTATATATACAATTGAATGATTACCCATGTTCAACGACTACCCCGTCCTACTCTCGAACGGCTTCCAGCTCCTTGTACCTGAAATAGGAAAAGAAGAGAAAGGGTGGCCCCCAAGGGCTCAGCACCTTTGCTGGTATGGTAATCCCGCACCCACATGCTACCGGGCCACGCACAACTAATTGTCGTCTTAGCATGTGATTGATTTTATTTGAATCATGCGTGTAACTTAAAACACACAACACGAAACATTCCGCCTCAAAGGGCTCAACAACAGTTAACATATCCATACTTGATAGGTCACTCATGGTGTTCATTACCCCTAGAGTGTTTCTCCTCTAATGGAGCTACTTCCTTAATAGACGACACTTACCCGTTATTCGGGTTATCCTTAAACGCCTCTTATCACAAACTGGGATTCATATCCATGATCCACATACTCCACATCTTACAACATATAACATGCAACACATAACAACACTTTCACGTTTCAACGTGCACATAATAACATCGCAATAGAAATTGCATTACATCAACAACACATAACATAACGGGAACGGTTCTCTTAGGAACCGACCCAAACATAGTTAATTCACTGGTGAGCCTAGAGAATGATGTCACCCTCATGGTAAGCTCGTTATACAACAACAACAACACTCATTACCGTCCTAATAGTCGGACGAGTAACTTAAGTTAAGATGGTTCGGGTTTGGTGGCCCGAACACACCACACAAACACATGTTCCCCCTAAACCGATCATAAGTCAGAATAGCTAAGCTTTGGAGTAAGCTAATGGGAGATCATAACCCGTGAGGGAAACAACCGTAACAGAGAGAAGGGTAAGGCTAAGAAGGATACCCACTCCCAAACAACGCGCGACCGCCGGCCTAACCGGATTCCTCTCCACTGTTAGTACATACTTACTTTTAGATATTAGTTAAAACCCCACTATGGAGTCTATCACATCTACACACCATACAGTATTACAACTGGGTTAAACACACAAGGGAGATCCCTTCATTCACATACACATATCACACAATTAACACACGCATAGCCGTGGTTAGAACGTCCCATGGTTCGGGTCATTTACTCCGAATACCGAACTCTCATGTGATCCTAGACTCAGTTAACTAAGGTTAACACTTCCAAGATTAGATGGTATCGGAGTTGAACACGCCACATAAATGAATTACTGTAAACTCATTACATGTTTTATCTTACAACGTGGCAAACATACAGAAAAACACATTGGCATACAAGCCGGTGTATCCGGTAGGACACAGGTTGCAAGAAAACCATACCTGTCCCGGAGTCCACTTTACCACGTCCACTTATGTTCCTCGAGCAATTCTCGAACTACTGATAACATTACATGTACTTTTATTAATATCGGGGTAGCATGATCATTTAATGTCTAATGCTTATAACTTCTCCCCGTTAACTTAGTTACACAGCTTTACATTTTAACTTGTTTTACTTTTACATTTTGATACAACTTTTCCCTCACCAAATTGTCATTATAACTCACTTAACATGTCCTTAACAATCTTATAACATCACTACTTAATAACCCCCATCATCCTATAACCTTAAACCATGTTTTGGTCCGACCGACCTTACCGACCGACCCTACACAAGGTCGGTCCATTCCAGAACACATTACCGTTGAAATTTTCTACTCCGACCGACCTTGTAAGTTCGGTCGCATGTTCGGTCCATTCCCGAGAGTTTCTTCCCTTTGAAAATCCAGGCCCGACCGAACTTGCCAAGTCCGGTCCCATGTCGGTCGATTCCAGAAACTTAATTCGTACACAAAATACAAGCCCGACCGACCTTGCAAGTCCGGTCCCCAAGGTCGGTCCATTCCAGAAACCAATTCTCGCAGGGTAAACTGGGCTCGACCGACCTTGGCAAGTTCGGTCGCAAGGTCGGTCTGCTCCAGACCCTTATTTTCCATTGCCCATTTAACTCCAAACTTCACCTCATATATCCTAATATGTCCTAACCTCATTGGGCACTTCAAACACATATTTAACCATGTACTAAATTCCTTAAATCACCCACCAAAACTATCTTTATCATTCCACAAACTCCTTACAAAATCTCTTAATACTTGTACATTTTTCATTTGGTTTTCTAAGTGGTTTTCACCTATAATGACCACTATACCAAGATGTTTCCTCTACACCTTAGCATCATTTCCCAACATCTTTTCTTACTACTAAATCTCCTTTTCCACATCTTACCTAAACATCATTTATTCCTTGAATATCAACATTACCTAAACCTTAAACAAACTTCTCCAAGACTTTAATACATTCCTCAAACACTCATTGAATTCCTAGAACTTCCAAGATAATACCTAAATCCTTGTATCACTCTAAATCACCTTAATACATGCTTTCTTCCTTAGTAAAGCATTTGTTCACCTTTAACATTTCCTAGTTCACCCAAAACTTATTTAAAACACTTAGGAATTCTTACACATTTTCCAAATTTTGCCATAGCTTCTCTTGTATATTCTCTTATCCAAACACTTAGGTTTTTACCTTATTCCATTCAAGAACACCTAAAATCAATTAAGGACTTCCTCACACACATAACTTCACCAAATTTACACTACATCACAATATAGTGCATAAACTTAATTGCTTGGCACTTAGGCCCTTAAATAACATGGCTCTTAGGCCCTTAAATAACATAAACCTTAAACACTGAATTTCCCACATAAATAATGCCTTTGACCTGCAAATACACCCAACAATACATATGCCCTTAATAAACTCCATGAGTGCATTTTACTAGCTCATTTACCATTGGCTCCTTAGGTATTTTATTAAGCAAATCAAGCTCATTTTCCTAAGGTATTTAAACTACATTGAGATGGTTTGTTTACCTCTTTTTTCTCACAAACTTCTTTCTTGTTTCCTTGACTAAATTGGCAAGGCTTATGGTTGCTTGTCAACTTCTAAACATTATACAAATAATGTAATGAGTATACAAGCTTTAAGCTTCATCTCATTGTAAACCCTAGTTACATATATTATCTTAACACATTAAGGTAGTTGTTTTACCTTTGGAATTGGAAGAGAGCTTGAATAAGTATCAAGAGAGGACTCCTCCTAGCCCTTGCAAGGTTCAAATGGAGCTAAAACAAGCAAGGTAAAGACACCATTGTGAGGTGAATTTTCGGACAACACAAAACATGAAGGAAACATCATTTTTCTTTGAGTTTCCTTACCTTGAAGCAAAGGAGAACAATAATATGTGAAAAGGTGAGCTCGAGCTCCTCCCATGGTGATTCCTCTTGGCACCGAAATGGAGCTCTTGGGATTTTGAAAGGATAGAATTGAAGAGCTTGATGAGAGGAAGAGAATGGTGGTCTTAGAATTTAATTTGGCCAAATGAGCTAGGAGATACAAGTGGTCAAAGATGGAAATAATGGTGGTGTTGGTGTTGCTATAGCAAACCGTGAATGGAGAGCAAGAAGAGATAGAAGAGAGGTTGAAGACGTGTGGGATGAAGAGAATGAGAGAATGGAGATTGCTTTTGCTTTTAGAAGATATTTATACCTTAAAGCAAATAGTAACCATTAGTCATCATTTGTTACTTAATAAACTAACATGTTTGGTGACTCATTACTACAAAAACCGGCCCCCATTAGTAGTCTAGGGGTATGATAGTCTTTATTGACCAATTTAATTACTTATAACAACATATGTTACAAACTAGCTTATTTTAGTTACTATTCACTAAATAAGGCACATAGATGTGAAATTTTTTATTTCCCATTGATATAGACTTCCAAATGTGATACTATATAGTACACATGTTAATTAAAGAGTAATGATGGACATTTAGCCACTCAAAACTCATTTACAAGACCATTTTTCAAAAACGTGCTTTAAGACTCCTTAAAGCACTTTTTGTGTTTTAACTTGTTTTCAAGCTTGGTTTTCTTTGGTAATTGATTTAATATGTTCATTAACATATTTATAAGGTATAGGTATGACCATTAGGTCTTATACAAATTTATCCCAAGCTTAGAGCACATTTTTGGTCTTATTGACTTTAAGGTATTTCTTATGTTTTGTTTGGTTTAACTGTCTACCAAAGTTTCCTAAGGACTTAATTAGCCTTATTAAATCATAATTGAATGTCGTTAAGTCTTGGTAGGCTCTTTGGGTCCTAACCAAGTTCACTCCTAGCTTAGAGCATATTTTGCTCAAACTGTATCTTAGTGCTTTATTGCATTTACTATGGTTTAAATTGTTCACTGATGTCTCTAAGGCACTTTTTAGCCTTTACATACCATAGTTTAGTATTTAAACCATATATCAGGGTTTGGGGTATTTCAAACGGGGTCGGTGGTTAGCATGGTAGTTAGACTTTGAATTACTTATGCATTTGAATGAGATGTAAGACCAAATATGTTATCGGCATCCGTAAATTGTAGACTCGGTATAGTAAAGTAATGAGTTGAGTTTGTATTTGTGTTGAGCACTCGGTTGTTCCAGTTCATCAGACCGTTACGGTATGCAAGAAAGGCCTGGTTAGCCACATGGGTGGCTAAGGGCGTTGTTTCACCCCTCGTTGTAATTAGAGTTCCGCTGCGAGAGTAAGAGCAATTAGAAATAGTTTAAGAGGTAATGACGAGATTAACGGTTGGGGTGTTACAAAAATGGTATCAGAGCGAAGTATCGCTCTGATGACTGGAAATACCGAGCTTAGGAAATACCGAGTTAGGAATTAGAGACTTAGGGCTAAGGGTTGAGTGGTAGCGTGAGAGATGCGCAAGTTAGGAACTTCCAGTATGATCTGGATACCTACAATACCAAACCCGCCCTCCACAACCCTCGTATTAAAGGCTCGGGAAAGAACGCCACAGAGACGGGGAAACCCAATCTGGCAGCTGTTAAATATTCCTACATGAACAAGAACCTGTCATACGGTAGATCCCGAGGACCGGGAATCCTGGAGATGAATCCCGCTGGAATGACTATAACTGCACATAATGGCGGGAGAATGAGACATCCTAATCAAAGGAGACCGGAATCTGTGGCAGCTTGGGGCGACATGCTTAGCAGTCGCGAGAACCTGGCTGGCCGAGTACAAGCAGGAAAGTAAGCACCAACAGTGCAACAAGGCGGATTCGTGAGTAGTAACAAAAACTGGGACACATCCCTACGAACCGCTATAGTTAAAGAATACCACAAACGGTATATTAACCGACTAAGAATCTAGTCAGGAGTAGATACACCCCCCCTGCCACACCCAAAGAGGTTGCAATACTTAACTAATATAGCTTAGACAGCTACGAGCATAACTACGGGATATACCCGAATAGGACTACAGAAGTAGTGCCTAAATGACTTTAACCTCGGTAACCACAGTAAAGACGTGGGAACGAGCAACGAGGTAGAACAAAGAACTAAGTAATTAAGGAACTCCGAGAGTGGGGAAGCACCTGAATGAATGACAGTCACGTCAAGATGAATGAGAAGCAGCTCTAAGGAGCAGTTATCCAACTAAAGGATCAAAGGAAGAGCCGACAAGGCTACCAAATACAATGTGAACAATACCGTGACCGGTATGAGTTAACCTAAAAACCGCCTGTACCGCGCACTTGCCACGGCAAGTGCAGTAAGAACGGAACTATTAAAAGGAGCTTTGACAAGCGACCAGTACTTGGCAAGTACCAAGATGGTGAGAGAAGCCAATATGGAAGACAACCCTAAGAATCTTGAAATGGAAATTTGGAAAGGCCTAACGGCCTAACCACTTTATTGAAGAGCATACCAGTCGGTGAGAAGCGAGATCTGGTAAGAAGCAACCGGCATTGAAATGCCGTGAAGATTTTATTTTCAAAACTCAAAATTTTCTTCAAACGCAAAATTTTCCAAAAAACCCCTAAATTTTTAAAACCCAAACCAGAGAACCACGGTAAGTTATCATAAGACGATATAAGAGGAGTCGGCGACAGAGTACTTCACCTAGGCGTGTGACCGACACTACAAGTGTACACAAACGAGACATGGAACGACCGCACTCCGAAGGAGCTTGCGGGCCTGACAGACCAGTTAAGAGTTAGTTCGGTAAGTGGTAACGTATCAATAAGATACTCCATGTATGTACGCAAGTAGAGTATGGAACACGGGAAGTAGTCGGCTCCATACTTCGGACCATAAGATAAGTTCAAACCACAACTGTTGGATACCATAAATGATCAAGGAGAAGAACCCAGTAAGGTGACGGACCCAGGGATATAACATTAAGAAGTGCGAGAAGCATAGAGAAATGAGCAAAGACATTGGATATGTCTTAGAAATCAAGGAGGAAATACCTAATAACTGGAATGAATACCAGCGTGAGCAATATGGCAAATGCCTAAAATGAACACATTAATGTTTGATAAATGGGATAGAATTCCCACAGCATACCCCACTGAAGATAATAACGACCTGACCAAGAAGGTAAAGGAAAGTACCAATGATCTACCCAATAACGGGAGATTTCATAACCCTAAACGGGATAGTCAAGTATATAACCGCAGGGCGGAGTAAGAAAGTGAACATACCCATAAGCACGAGCCAGATGTAATGGCGCAACTCAATAACACCCAGGAGCAATCCATGAAGGGTGCCGGAATCAACAGTAGTTGAACGAAACATCGTGTTGAGAACACAAGTGTTAAAGCGAACACTCGGGTAGAACCCGAAGGGATCCCACGTAACACGGGATACCCTAAATTGCCAGAGGGCATGGATCAATGTCAAGATACTAGAAAAGGACCTTCCATGTACGGAAGTGTGGTGAGACAACCATATCAAGAGCCCAGTAATATCTTCTAAACCATTTAATGGCATACGGAGAAGGGGAAACCTGTTTAAACAGCCGAACAAAGCATGGCTCGAGGCAAGGTGGCTTGTAAGCCGGTAAACCAACTACCATTCATAGATTTAAACATTGCAAAACTTGTGCATAAAGGCATAAAAAGGAATTGTGGAGAACGAACCACTACCCTAGAGTGAGGGATACCACTTGTTATTGTGGGGCCTAGGGAGTGGAAAATGCGTGAATCCTCCAGAGAAAGGCTACCACCTAAGTATGTAATATGAAACCGCTAGAGCAGCGTGGTGAAACTTGAGCATGTGTTTATTGCCAAGGAGTAATTTGAACAGAGATAGTATGTAGGAGGGCTTTGATAGCAGTGGAAGGAAACCGACAGAGTAATCAGATGAGTAGTAAACACTGTATGTGTGCAATATGAATTGAAGAGTAAACAATGCGCAATAAGCGTATCACATAAGTGATTTACTGCCAAGAGTTTACGCCTCTGCACTCTGTAGGACTGAGTGTTTTGGTATTGCTCTTGGCCAGTAATGATCTTGTGGGATAGCTAGGAACTTGAGAAATGTCAACGAAGCCCGTTGAGCGAGAATCTAGAGAAATAACCGTGCGGCCGTTGGCCAAAGATGCACGGAGAATATGGGTCGTAACCCACAGGTCCTAGGACCGATGTATGGTAAATGTAGAGTAGTATGAATGAAGAATTCTTGTACAGAAACAAGCAAACAAACATAATTCAGAAGAAACTATTAAACGAGGAAGCACTACATACTAAGTAGTAGCTTGACCTCAACCGACAATAAGTCGGGATAAGTAGGTGAATAATGACGAAGGTATACAATGCTATATGAAATAGATTTCCAGAGAACTGGAGAGAAAATCTATAACTCATCGAATTCGCATTCGGTAAGAGATACCAAGCGATGATTGAGAAACCTTTATTTCCAAGACAAAAAGGAATAAAAGGGGACTGAATAATACATTGAGAATATCAAAAGGGCGAATTAAGCTCTAGTCATCAGGTCACGCAGCAGAAGCTAGTGGCCCGTAATTCAAAGGTTAAGAATACCTGGCAACAGGAGTAAATGGCTAATCATAAACGCCTTGAAGCCTTAGAGGCTAGAACCGAACCCGGTTATGAGTTAATTAACCGCATCGAAGTTAAAACACTTCATGATGCTGGAATTAGTGAACTAATGTTCAGTGATAACATATGGTCTGTTACGCGGGCGTAACCCCTTTTAAGGGGGGTAGGGCGAGAAACCGCTTAGAGTATGTTTTA
The DNA here is from genome assembly GCA_023374045.1 of Limonium bicolor. Lineage (NCBI taxonomy): Eukaryota > Viridiplantae > Streptophyta > Magnoliopsida > Caryophyllales > Plumbaginaceae > Limonium > Limonium bicolor. The sequence goes on from CM041776.1 coordinate 480,756,455, forward strand.
CGTATAGGTGCGTAAACTACTATGTGCATGGCACAAAAGAAATTATTTTGATGATTGGAACTCATGTTACATAAACATGTGTACCCATTCATCATGTAAGTATGAGTATTGTGCATGAGAGATGCAAGTAATGTGTATATAATAAATATTAAAAGATGAGTAGAGAAACTCCTAGGGAATGAGAATCCCCTATAGTATATGTCTATTGAGATTAGACATGAGATATTATGAGTATGAATCGGTATGAAACCGGTGTATAACCTAGTAGGAAGTGATTTTCCCTAGGTAATTTTAGTTGAGAATGATTGATGGAGTGAGTTCCTTCCTTTGGAGTTGTATGCTATATGTTTAAATTGAATAACGATTTGAGAAAATAAGTCATGAGTTGCTTAGGTAAAGTAAGCAAGTAAATGGATAATGACGGATGACCTAAGTTCTAGGAATTAGAGATAAATTAAAATGGATTGTTTTATGAATATGACTAGAAAGAGTAAAAGATAGAAAATGAAAATGTTTGACTATCTGATTGTTTGAAACTGACGTGGGAGGTGGAACTTGATCTGCTAGCGATCAAGGGAAACTGAACACAAATTGGGGTGGAAGGATAGTTCAACACTGATGCTGATCACATCAAGGTAGGATGATTCTCGAAGCTCCATATAAGTGGTCACAATAATCACGCTAAGAAAAGAGGCAACTACCATAAATTGGATTTGGAGTTGTGTGATGTTTTAAAAAGAATTTTCAAATGGAATTTACAAAATATTTTTCTTTAAGTATGAAGATGGAAATGAAAATTGGTTTTGAAACCGCTATCACCCGCTGATGGCTGTGGCCTTAAGTCTTGATGACCGGTAGAACGATGGGCGTGTTAGTTTTGAAACTATTGCACCGTACGTGCGGCGGTCCTAAGTGACCGGTTGGGGCGGTGACAGTGTGTGATTTTTCCAAAGGCAGCGGGGGGGAGAGTACCCTGAGACGATCCTGTGTTGAGTGAGTCACTAGAGTGCCTGAGGATATGTATATGTGTAACGTTTTGATCAGAACCGAAGGAACCGTGGACCAGAGAAAGTAAGTGCCCAGTTGTCATGAAACAGCCGTGGACCAGAGAGCGTAAGTGTCCAACGTGACCGGTACCTGAGGGATCAGTAGCGTACTACTCTATATGGATTCGAGGACTGTAGTGCCTTCTTGTCTTCGGACTGATTCCATGGAGAGAGTACAAAGAGTATTTTTGATTGCTTTACATGCTGTGATATATGTATGGTATGTGTAGTGTGAAATGAGACCGACTTGTGGAGTCTGTAAGGTTATACGTGTATTATAACCTTGGTATAGCGTGCCCATGAGAGTAACGATTTTAGATTCACCAACTTTGGGGGCAAAGTTCCTTAAGGGGGGTAGATTTTAATACCCCGGACCTTAAAATGGTGATTAAATTACTCTAATATGATTATTAAAGGCCTAATGGTGCCTAAAGAGTATTGGTAAAGAGAATAAACCAAAAGTAAAGAGAAAACGCTAAAACGCGCATCAAATGAGTGTAAGAGATATAAGATCTCGTAAGGGTCCGAGATGGATTCCTAAGGCTTAGTTAGGCCTAAATAGTGTACGGGAATGATTCCCGAAGAAAACGGATCCAAATAATGGATTAAAACGCTAACAGAGTTTTAAAGCACGTTTTTCGAGAAAACCCCAAAACGTGACTTTAAGTGGTCAAATAGACCCGTAAAAATTATAGTTGACTATATAACTATAATTAAGTATTAATGGAAGCTTAATAACCATTAAAAATAAAGAAACGAGAAAAATCCGAAAAACGGGCCCGGTTAGTGAATAGTGCCAAACCGGGTAAAATAACGAGCGTTTTCTGTCAGAAACCGGAAAACGCTCCAGCTTAATAATATAGTGGGGGCCGGTTTTTAATAGCCTCTCACACACTCACACACAAATAAATAAAGAAAGAAAGAAAAGAAAAGTAAAAGCAAAAAGGGAATAGTAAATAAAGACTTTACTTATTTCCTCACCTCTCCTCCTTATTCTTTTACGATTCCCAGCCCTCTCTGCACATCTCCTTCCTCCTCTGTAAACTCATGGCCGATTTGAAGAAATACAAGCAGCCTCCATCTTCTTTCTCCTCCATCTTGCTCATTTCTTCACCAAATCACACAAAAATTGTACCGTTAGATTCGTATCGGCAAGGGCTTCGTTTTCCACCCAACAAAAGCTTGAAACCTCCATCTTCACTTCCATGGAAGTTTGGCATTTTGAAGCTTGAAGGGGTTCTTTTGACTCTCTTTCATCTCCTTGATTCTTTAAGGTAAAAATAAGCAAGAGCTTTGTCCATTTTTAGCTTGTTCTTGCAAAATTGGAATTTTGCCCAACGTTGGAATTTTTCCCCATTTCAGCCGATTGCTCCATGCCTTTGTGGGGTGTTGGAAATTCCATCATTTGGTTGCCAAGCTCTCCTTTTGGACATTCTAAGGTAATATCTAAGTTAGAGCCTTAAAAACTAGCTCCTTAAATATTAGTTTTGTGAGGAAAGTTTGAATTAAATTGGCTTGTGTGTGTGTGTAATGGAACATGATTGTAGCTAGCAATCTAGACTCCCTTGTGTGGTGTGAAAACAAGAAGGGAAAGAGGGAACAAGAGAAAGAGGAAGAAGAGAAAGAAAAACCGAAAACAAACAAGGTAAAAAGCTCACCTTGAGTTGGTTTTATTTGACTTGTAAAACAGATTTTAGAATTGTATTAATGATCTTGTTTTAGTGTAGTTAAGAAACTACAATTTGAATGAGTAATGAGGATGTTCCAATGTTGTTTAGTGTGGGAAATAAACTTGATACTAAACTGTTACATATGTGTGAACAAGGTGGGAATTTAATATGTTGTGTAGTAAGTGTTGTAGTTGATAATGCCTAAATCAAACAGGGGTGGAGAACTGATTTGTGAGCTGTTTTGATGTGGTGAAAATGCTTAGGAAAGTAGGTAAACTCTGTCAAAATTTATCTAGGATTGTATGGACTTGAGTGCTACATTAAGAATTGTTTAAGTGCCTTAGGAGTTTTAGGAAATGAAGAAGATTCAAGGTTTTAGGAGTGAGGTATGAACCTTGGCATGAGTTGTGCATTGTCTTGGAGGATTTGGAATGGTCAAATGAAATGAGAACAAAGATGCAAGTTCCAAGAGGAGCTAGAAAATGCACAAGTGTGCATTAGTGCAAAATGAGCATGGAAAATTTATGAACTTAAGCAAGAAGTTGAGTGTGCATTTAACCAAGGTTTTGAAGTGGTTTAGCACATGTTTTGAGATGTTTAATTATGTAGGAAACTTGTGGAAAGTTTATGGAATGATTAGGGGTGGATTAAGGGTTGATTTGGGGGTGTAAAATCACCTTAATAGCAGTTTTTAGCAGGGTCCGGGACCTAGCCCTTGTATAAGGTCCCGGACCGCATCAAAAAAAGGCCCGAGAGTGAATGCAGGAACTGGTCCGGGACTTAAGTCCAGGACCAGGTAGAAAAATCAGCTGAGAGTACGCAGAAGTATTGGTCCGGGACTTAGGGTCTGGACCAAGTCCCGGACCACCCCCAGAATGCCTTGTGAGTGTTTTAAAGGTTTCTAATGATGGGGGTTTGAATGTTAATGATGTTATAAGATGTTAAGGCCTTGTTTGGTGACATGTAAAGACCATAGGTAGTGTAAGAAAGTGTTAGAAGTGATTGAGAAGTGAGAACTCAAATTAACAAGAGTAAAACCGAGATAACGGGATAACGGGGTAAGTACGGGAGTAGCATTTTATTATGTACCGTATGAGCTTAGTATTAATAATAATGTTTGAAACATTATCAGAGAATTGTGCGTGACCCGAGCATGGTGAGATGACACGGTAAAAGTAGAAACCCCGGTGAAAGGTATGATTTTCTCATGCCCCGTATGCTAACCGAGTTACTCTGATTTGTGTGTTTGTGTGCCGGCTTAATCAAGATTAAAGCATGAAAATAATCCCTTGTTTGATTATGTATGTCATGTTGTATGTTGAATGAGCTAACATACTTGTATGCCGGTGTGGTCTAACATAGTGTAAAGACCGACTCATAGCGAGTAACGTTTGGCTAGAGACCCATAGATCGGGTCGATGCGTATGATAACGAAAACGTGCAAACACACAAACTATCGATTAAAGTGTAACGATGACGCAAACATATGAACCCACTAGAATGTGAGGAGACGTACGGGTTGAGTAAACACCTGATATCGGTTATAAAACCATATCGAAACAAACCACGAAATATATGAATGTGGAAAGATAAATGAACCTCCATCTAGAGGATTGTAGAAAGTTCAAAGATGTGAACTAGTAAAGAAGGTAAAAGAGACCTAAGGGATTAGTAACTCCCTTGAGACATGGTCGACCTCTTATAAGAGGATTTTACCCGGTATAAGAAAACAACCGAAAGTATGAGTATATGAAATGTAAAGGTAACTCTTAAAACCTAAGATTAACCGAACTTGTGTAATGTTCCCAAAGTCATTAGAAACATCGAGAGTGATGCTTCTAGACAAATATACATGATATTATATAAATCCGAGAGAGGAGTGTATGGGAATGTGAGTAGTCCGAGAGTAGTCGGACCTGTGTAAAAAGAGATAGGAACTAAGAGAGAGTTCCGGGAGCTAGTTGAACCTTCCCACCATGCTAGACCCAGAGTAGGGTCGAAACCGGGGAAGTAAGACTATGCTCGAGAGCCATGAGTTTTGGATTAAGTATGTATTAAGGGTAATAAGCGTGACGTAGGAGACCTGTAGTGTCTCGAGAATCTACAATAGCTTGAGTAGTAGTAACCCATGAGTGTGGGTGAGATAAGTGTAAGTAACCCAAGAGAGTGGGTGAGTATAAGAATGTGTAACCCGAGAGAATGGGCGAGAATAAGAATAAGTAACCCGAGTGAATGGGTGAGTTGTTGAATAAGTAACCAAGGCATAGCGAGGTATAACCTTCAAGGCCTATGAGTAATTTGATACAACTAACAACCTTGTTATGTTAGTTAAGGATTGTCTCCCATAAATGAATGTGAATCCTTGTGTAGTGCGCATATATTATGTATTGCTATGTTGCATGTTGATTGAATTAAAATGAATCTCCATGTATATCTGACCCAAAATAGTCGGCGAACCGCGGTTAGCACGCGGTATATGCGAATTTCATATGCAGCTTTAAGCTGAGCCCCTAGGGGCATCGTTTTTATTCGCAGGTACACCGAAGACGACACCGCTCGAGAGTAGGACGGGGTCGGTGGTTAGCATGGGTAGTTAGACTTTGAATTACTTATGCATTTGAATGAGGTGTAAGACCGAATATGTTATCGGCATCCGTAAATTGTAGACTCGGTATAGTAAAGTAATGAGTTGAGTTTGTATTTGTGTTGAGTACTCGGTTGTTCCAGTTCATCAGACCGTTACGGTATGCAAGAAAGGCCTGGTTAGCCACATGGGTGGCTAACGGCGTTGTTTCACCCCTCGTTGTAATTAGAGTTCCGCTGCGAGAGTAAGAGCAATTAGAAACAGTTTAAGAGGTAATGACGAGATTAACGGTTGGGGTGTTACACTGTTCCATAAGTGGATTTGCATCTATTTTGTACTCTTTAAAATGAACACTCCTTGAATTCTACAACCTTTTTCACTTATTACAAACGGGATTATTGAGCTGCTATACTTGATGCTTAAGTTCTACCAGAAACATCTAGTAGTGAATAATTAAACATGAAGGTGATTGGTTAAATTCATGAATTCTGATGGTATTGGTGGTTTGGAGGAGTTCAAAAAAAGGGGAGAAAATGTTGAATATGAATATATAAACAATATGAATTTATATAAGATAACACAATTAAGTAAGATTAATTACCTTACATAGGTGATAAGATATATCATTTAATGAATGAGTTTTATAACTCTTATATATATAAGAATATATGAGGTAAATGGGTTATAAGATATGGTTGGGAACCATATAATATCAAATAGGAAAGGTTATAAGGTGGGAAGATAAATTATAACACATAAAATATAAAGTTCTTACGTTAAAGTATAACATATTAAATGGTGAGTGAGTTATATATTACAAGGGTTACAATATGAATTATATAAACTTATGTGCTTGGATAAGCTAACTAAGTCAATATAATTTGTCAAGTCAACTCAATTGACCAAAGAAGTCAAGTTGACCAGCTCATAATTTGAAGAGAGAGATAAAGGTTTGTAAGTCAAGGAGAATATAATTTATTAATTAGCTGCCCAATGGGTCTCACGCATACCTAGAAGTAATCTAGGTTATATTCATGTTCGAGATCCATGCTCTAGAGACCAACAATGTCGTGACTCGCTCCTAAGTGTTTTACTTAGGTTACCATATACTTAATATTAATACTAATGGCATTATATTAAGTAACCGTCATGCCATCACAATAAACGCATATGTATGTTTATATAGGTCGATCTATAGTCGACGTAGTGTTAGTCCCGTAGGACGCTCGTGCATAAATAATCAATGCAGTAACACATAATCACATACATGTATCCAAAACACATAACACACAAGTTATATCAACCAAATCCGAGCCCAAGGAATTCCTTAGGACAACCCGGATCAAACCCCTTTACATACCGTACACCTTAGACCAAGGATGCGCAGTGTAGACCACTAGCTCGTCAAGTGCCTGCGTCTGAAGTATGATCTAAACGGTAATAAACTATAAGTCAGTCTCCATGACTAACTAAATCCGGTATTTCCGAATAACAAGTACCCCGACAGTTCATCCCCGGATTTCTACAGTTAATTGTTACGGGTTTTTCTAAACCGGTCGGCTTTGTTACTAAAACTCGTATGTCGAAATGTTTCGACTGTTAAGTTTAATTCGTTATATTTCTTTAATCTTATCCATCATTTAATTTAGGTATATAACCTATAGGTGCATGTATGCATGCATTATTTATCATATTGCATTATTTTTCCACCATCCAGTATAATACATTGTATTATATAATCCATTATCTTTAGTAAACTTTCCATTCAAAAACTTACAACATATAGTTTGTAACTATTTTCATGTAACAACCACCACCATTATATTATACGGTTTCCAACCATAATATATATCCATCCTTATATACATTATTCTCGCATATGTATATGTTTACCAATATAGGTAAGTTCCATGAGTTGTAAAACTCTTATATTATATGTTACATTTTTATCATCTTATATTAGATGATTATTCCCATTAATTGTATTATATTATACAACTTATATTAAGATTATTATCCTAATATTATGTAACATTTTATATTGTATAATTACAACTCCTAAGGTTTATTCATTAGATACCTTAGTTTATAAATCCTATTTATTTATAGTTTGTCACATTATTTAATGTGAATATCCTTACTTATATTAATTCCATCTAAACCACCTTAATACCATATAATTGTTATAACATTTATAACATTGTAGACCATAGTCTAAAATTCATTTCCAACTCTTATTAATTCGGGACAGCCCTTTATTTCATTTAAATTCTATTTTGACCACATAACATTATGTAATGTTATACCATATACTATATCATAATATGATATTTTATTTCCTTTAACTTATAACCTATAGTTTTTATACAAAACTGTATTTAATGCCGCATAGGCATATACATTCAAACCTTATTCTTTTCCATAACCCATAGTTTTAATTATTTACAAAATCACCCCATAATTTATACCATGTTATATATACCATAATATAACATTTTTAACTTAAAAATGTATAACCTATGGTTATTTTATTTAATAACCGAACAGACCATGATTCTGTTCTAAATTAATTTCCAACCCCTTTGACTTTCCAAATTTATAATTTGACCCCATATATAATGTTATGTAATATATATCATACATTATAACATTTTAAACATTAATATTAATATAACCTATGGTTATATATATTTTTAGATTTCCGAACAGAACCCATATATGTTCTATATTATTTTTCAACCCTTCCATTTTTATAATTGCCATTTGGCCCAATTTATAACATAGAGTTTTACAATATCATTAAAACTATATATACATATATCTTATTAAATACTCTTATATTATTCCAAAAATCACCAAATTCCACCATAGGGTTATAATTAACCTCACTAACCATATACTCTCGGTATTTTACATTTCCACCCCATCTACTATTCCAAAGTGTCATAATGACATAATAACTATATATATACATATATAGTTTATTTTAATTCCAAAATCAACCAAATAAATTCCTAATAGCCCATGGGTGATTATAATACCATTTTACACCCATTAGTTTCGGTAATGACATATTTACCACATATGTTATAAAAATGTTACAATTAAATACTTATCTTATTATAAAACCTTAAATAAGTTATTCAACTTATCTAATTTGGTCAAAGCCTACCATATGGTCAAGGTTGACCTCCTTAATATTGCCTTGACCATTAATTCCCATATATCACGGTTTGTACCCCATATTTTTCAGAAGTTACCATTTAACCCCAAAACTTTATAAAATCTTATAGTTTTTATTTTAAATCCTTTTAACCTCTAATTTTCGGCTTTATTAAATATAGCCCTCAAATTTAATTCAATTACACTTTATACCCCAATTCCTTGCGGTAAATATATTTGCTACTTAAACTTAATTAAAACCTTATAAATACATAAAAAAATGGCCTAATGTACATGGCCTTATTACAAACATTAGCTTATAAAATAAATTACACATAAATGCCCAAAAATGCTTTAAACTCTCGGCCTCTCCCATATCTTTTCCATATTTACCAATTTTCCACAAAATGTCTTAAATTTGACAATTATGTTAGTTAATTACTTATATAAATTTACTAAACCATTCCTTAATCATCTAAGGTCAAAATAAGACCTTTTATACCTTGTTCACTCACGGTAATATTATACACATATGTATAAACACATATTAATATACCAAGTGAAGGTTTAAGTGATTTATACCTTATTTTTGCCAAGGTTAGGCCTTGTTTGGCCACGGCTGCATAGGGATAATTTTTCCACAGCTTATTTTACATGTTTTCAAGCAGCAATTAAGTCATGATTAGTCTCCAAGCAAGAGCTAACCATAAGAAGTGTTTAATGTATATTTTCAAGGTAAAATTTACCTTAGAATACCAAGGGAAGCAAAGGTGTTCTTCGGCTTGTTTTTACAGAAGAACAAGAGCATCAAAAGGTCTCATAAACCAAGCTTTAAAACCGGAATAAATCAGCTAAGAAGATGGCTAGTTTTCACCTTGATTAAAATGCCAAAAATGGTGTTTTTGGCATGGATTTGGCTATTCCTTGAAGCTCTGGATATACTGTAACACCCCACTCGCTAATCTCAACATAATCACTCTCGTATAATCACGCACGTATCATAATTAGAGACGTCTCACAGCGGAAGGTAAACTACATTAATCCTCACTTGGGTGTCACATGCCATTACTCGCCCATGCGAATAAAGAAGCATAACCATAATCTAACAATGAACAACAACTAATCGCCGTGATGAACGAGATATTTATTACATTATCCTATATACAAACCAATACCTATGACAAGTGAGCATTAAAAGAGTTCCCAGAATTTTAACGTGCTAACCAATTTAATATTAAACATGTGATAAATAAAAGTCGATGTCGCCTACCCATATTCCCGCACTCCGGCTTCACGTCCCGATCCACAACCTGAAATGGGTTGGCCCCAAAAGGGGCTAAGCAAACTATATGCTGGTATGCTAAAGTATAATCCTAGACCCTTTAGGTCACTTAGGTCAATTAGCCGTCTGAACATGAGGTTGATTACATGCTGGTTCATTTTACAGTCTATATAACAGTAGTAAATAACATGCATAAGCATACAGTAATCCATCAAGTGACAACCCATACATTACATACAATCCACAACAAACCAGGTACCATGTGTTAAAAAGATCATACAATGTACTGTAAACATTAATACAAACGCGTAGATACTTCCATCGAGATGTTAGTAGTTTTTCCTTAAAATTATGTTAGCCACCATTAAGTCTTACTCTCAATATCCATGGGTGTCGTGTTGGGACAACCCGTAAGTAACCTCACTGGACAGTAGTCCTCCCGTACACACGAAGTGCTCATTGCCAAGGATCATTCAATCCTGGAACTTCCATTTGCCTAATAAAGGCGTCCATGAATGGCCGAAGCCGTGTGCCAAAGTTGGCACCCTGGTCCAACAGTCTATCTAGGCCCGTCAAAATATAGAGGGAGTCGGTCCGATACGGACGGTGTACTCCGGTGATCAACAATGCGCAACCACCTAGTCGAAACTAATTGGATTCCCATACCATTTACCATAACCATCACTCTCCAATGTATGATTAATCCTTAATCAACTACCCTAAGTAAATTCTTAGGTCTAGGAGAAGTCTTTACCATTTATTACCTTTGAAGTCCTATGTACTTCCCTAGAAATAATCTAGGTTATATCCATGTTCGAATATCAAGCTCTAGAGACTGGGGATCCCGAGTCTCGTTCCTAAGTGTTTTACTTAGGTCAGTTAGGGATAAAGTTCCCGAATATTAGTATTCCTACAACATAAACAATCATAAGGATATTGTCCGAAGACGTCACGCACAATAATAATCACTTACCAACCAAATGAATAATCCACACAATCCTGCATAGCATACATATCGCTCTTGTCACATAGTCAAGCAATACCCGAACCGAGGCTCCCCTCAGAGGTTCGGACCACACAATGAACATACCTTTCACCGATGAGCGCTCGCGTAAATATCCCCGTGAAATCTCTAGTGCTCGCTATGCCCGTATCTACCCACTCGCGCCTCTGGTATACACGTGATTCGAATATCAGTATATTTACATAGCTCGAAACCATCCTAAGTTAATCTCTTACTTTCATCCTGTACTTCGATGTTCGTTAATCTTAAGGATTTAAGTTTCGACGGCTCGTTATAATTTACGAGTATGTAGTTGTTGCTATGGTAATAATACGTATCACGTGGAAGTTTCGTTCACCATTGTTTACGTAATGTCGGGTTACATGCACACGGGAATTTCGTTACGTTTTGTTGTGCAATCTAGTTTACATAATTGCTGTTATGCAAGTGCACGTGCATTTATACATATACAGGTACGCATATGTTATGATTTGTTGTTATGCATTGACATTTGCGGAACCTTCCCGTGCATGTAAAATTCTATGCATTTGCATATATTAAAACGTCATTGTCGTCGTTTTTGCGTTTACACTTGCATCTTGTTAACTACGTATTGCAATTCCGCATTATGTATATTATAGCGCCCCTCGTAATAAATTTCCAACCTAGTAGTATACTTCCAACATTTGTCAACTTAACCATGTCTTTATGAAATTGTACATAATATACAATCGCTCCGTAACGATCCTCCCATAACATATCCTTCCTCATGTTTTAACATAACGTTACATTATATCATTCGGACTTTTATAATATAAGCTGCCTATATTTTGAAAATTCCGAACAACCTTTGTACTTTCGGTAATCCTAATTTCTCCCCCGTATATTTTTCTATAAAACCAACCATATATATCAACTACTACAATCTATAATTATTAATTTATAATCTAAATTTTTCAACCATTATCACATACTTAACTCAGGGATTTAATTTCCGAACAGCACCTTTAGTTTCGGCAATCCTCATGCCATTCCCACAAGTTTTGTTTATTTACAAACTACCCCATTTCTATAATTGCTATTTCCAATCTTTTTAATTTATAATCTAAGATGTCTTAAGATTATAGTATACATATGTATATACCTGTTTACGAGAACCTCGTAGACTATACAGATTTTGTTATTCCCCCACATCTTCCTCATAGTTACACCAAAACCCTTCTATTTTATAAACTTTCATTTAATTATAAACCTTATATTATACACCTTAATTATTTAAATCCTCATTCTAAACCCAATTTTTTTTCTATAATTGTACATAGCCCCTAAAGTCTTTTAAATTCTTTATTGTACCTCCCGATTTCCGGTTATCACGTTATACCTAAGTTTTATATTTGTTACAAAATACCTATACCATATATTATAACTCTTAATTAATTTATTCCTCAACTCACCCCAAATTTTCTTCTAAAATTTCCAATAAAACCCAAGGGTTCCAATATTCACATTTTATTCACTATACCTTTGGTAATCACTTAAACACCCCTAATCTCTTTATAATTAGTGTTTTTACTTAATGTTTCTTTAAAATATCTAAAATAGCTATCTTATCATTTTATCTTGGTCAATCCTCATATGTGGTCAAAATTACCACCTAATAATCATTTGACTAGTTGGCTATTATCTACGGAAATACCCCCCATAATTTTCTGATTTTACAATTAACCCCCAATTCCATAAAATCCATATGTTATACTTATTAAAATCCTTAAATTTGATTCCCTTTCGGTTATTATCACCCCTTTTACCCTATATTTTATTTAATCATATTTTTCCCCCACATATGATTTATTTATTTATATAAGAGATTTGTATAAGGTTTTACAATTCATTTAAGCCATGATATAAGTCTATAATTATGCCTATATTTCTCTAAGATGTTACTAAGTTATAATGCTAGAAAGAAGGTTTTGCACCAGAATTTATATAACTCTATAAATCAATCTATAATTAATTAATGGCTATTTAAGGCTCAAAAATAATATAATGAGGTGGCCTAAATATATGGCCGTAAAATAGCTAATAACTATTTAAAAGGGCATTAAATATCTCGGATTATACTATAATCACGGTTTATACAACACCTACTTGCCCTTTTTAAGCCATTGTTTTTTCTCAAGTCATTTCCTTTATCATCTTACAACATATCCTAAGTACGGTTTATTTTCCTAATTCATATTTACACCTCAAACATTACTAGCTTATCGTACACACAAAATATAAACGCCTAAAATTGGGCTTCATAACAGTATTTACTAGTAATCCTTTTACACGTTTACAACTCAAATGATATATATATATCTATATACTCCTAATATTTACGGTTCATACTGCATCTATACTGATGACCTTTAAGCTATTTACAGAGAACGCTACAAGTAATTACCTTGATGAGATTAGCAAGGAGATTTCCCAGCAGTAACTACCACCTTCTCACCCTCTGCATCCTGACTTTCCTTTCTGAAATCCCCTCTACAACAGGGAGGGATATGTTCAGTATTTTTCATGGAAAGTGAGGGAAAAGAAAGGCTTATACAGCCACGTAGCATGGTTCTTACCTTCGTTTTTGAAAGTTTCTTACAGCAAGTCTTGCATCTTGTTTTAGGCTCCTTTAATGGGATGGTTTGGTGTAGTTTATGCTCAGTAGAAGGGCTGGAAGAAAGCTCCGGCCGTGAGCATCAGAAACAGAAAGAAGGGACGACAAAGAGTAGTATTTCGGATTGTAAAGCTAGAAGATGCAGAAGGTTATTACCTTGGTTTTCTAGCTGCAGTGATAACCGAGAGTGGTGACCTTTACTGCATCAGAGAAGGGGAGATCTGGGAGTAGTAGTGTTCTAGTAAGATGGGGCAAAAACTGATGAAGAAAGAGTAACTATAACCGTGCAGAACAAGGTGCTACATGCTTACCGTTTCTGATGGAGCTTTGCTCTGGTGTTAAAGAGCTGAGAATGAGCTTAAGCTGGAGACTTATTACAGTCTCAGGCAGAGGAGGAAACTGCTTGCAGTAATGACAGTGGAAGAGTAAGTTCTGGTAATTAGGGGCTGGAAAATTGTGAAGAAAGGCAGGAGGGTGCAGCTGTTCTCACCAGAATTTTTTTTTTTGTTGTCGGACTTCTCCTCTTGCTGCTGCTTCTGTGTTAGCCGACAGTGGCCAAGAAGTTTGCTAGTGATCACTTCCTTAAGGAGGAGAAGAGGAGTAGTGGTACTCACAAATAATGGAGTGAATCAGATGAGGAAAACAGAAACTAAAATAGCAGCAGAACAAGGAAGGCAGGAGCTAGACATTACCTTTTCTGCCGGTTATTTTTAGTTCCATTTCCTGTTGTTGTTTTATGTCGAGAATGACAGGGATCTTTAGTGTTTGAGTTGCTGCAGCAGAGAGGAAGGGACTGGGACTGAAGTAAGGAGCAGCAGAAATAAGGAAGGAAGGAGGGTATGGTGGGAAGTGTGAAACCGTGCAGGGAGGAAAATTCTACCGTTTCTGTCATGTTGTTGCTCTGTTGAGTGTGACCGAGAACAAGCTCAAGTTGGGGAGCTTGTTGTGTTTTCACGCAGAAAAAGATGGCTGTTTAATGGTGACAATAATGGAGTGAAGATTCCAATGAGAGAAAAAGTGTTAGACATATAAGTCCGTATATTTATTCCCTTATATATATATAAATTATAGCCGTTGTACATTTATGTATAAATACTCTCCCGGCTTCCCTCTCTGTAATATAACATACTACAGTATTAATAAAGATATCTCTTTCCGGTTCTCTAAATCTCTCATGGTATCAGAAGTTCAAGAAATTAGAGTAACCCACAAAACAAGATTTCTTCTCCTCGATGGCCGACGACGAAGAAAATCCCAACAACGATGGCGTCCAAAACCCTAACACACCCAAAATCTCCAACACCCCAGAATCAGGATCTACTTCTGGCAACAAAGATAAAATTCCTTACCTTCACCCATCCGATAGTCCCGGTACCCTGTTGCTCACAAATTCGACGGCAAAGGCTTCGCTACCTGGAAGCGCGCCTTCATAGTCGGTCTTTCCACCAAAGGCAAGGTTGGATTTCTCACCGGCGACGTCAAGCGAACCAATTACGACGCCACGAAGCAACACGACTGGGATAAGGCGAATAATATGGTCCTCGCCTGGTTGTTTACCGCTCTCAGCGACTCAATAAAGGAGAGTGTCATTTATTATCCCCACAGCCGCTCAAGCTTGGGCGAATCTTTGCAAACGATGGGACGATCCTGCGGGCACCAGACTGTACGCCCTCCGTCAGAATCCCAACACCTTGAACAAGGCCGCGTCACCATCAACGACTATTATACACGATGGATCAAGATTTGGAATGAACAAAACGAACTCATCAATATATCCTTGCACTTGCGGTTCAGCTGTCGATCTCCAGAAACAACGCGAGAATGAACGAGTCTTCGATTTTCTTATGGGTCTCAATGACTCTTACAAATCCATTCGAAGCAATATTCTCATGCTTAGTCCCTTACCTTCTCTTGAACAAGTTTATTCCACGCTTCGCCAAGAAGAAAACCATCGAAATTCACAAAAAACAAGAAAAGGTGACTCAGATGACGGACTCGCATTTGCCGCTACAAACCCTAGTTTCCCAAATCGACGGTCCCCCGATACTCGCAACCTCAACCTCGAACGACACAAGAAAGTTAAGTGCTCCCATTGCAAAAAGATGGGACATTCTTACGATGACTGTTATTGGGTAAAGGGCACTTTTCCAAGTTATTGGCGCAACAAGCCGAAGAATCCAGTTTCTGCTGCTGTCACTGATGATGTTTCTCCACCTTACTCGAATGAATCGCCGGTCCCAGGCTTCACCAATGACCAACTTCAAGCGCTTACAGCCCACATTAGAATAAACAGATACCTGTTCCTGGCATCAACCCACGGCAATTGGCATCATTAAGCGCCTATCTCGACCAGAATATTCAAGATCGCACAGAAACAGAACTGATTTTTTAATCAGTTCGTAGGTACAATTATCTCTTCCTCGAACAAAATACATGAATAATTTACAAAACTCTTGGGTGATCGATTCCGGTGCTACAGATCACATCTGTGGAAATATACACTTATTTATTGATGCTGATTTTACTGTCTGCCAAACAATTGTGAATATGCCTGATGGTCACTGTGGTAACATTAAGGGTTTGGTACAATTCGTCTCACAATCAGTTTTGCTGCATAATGTTTTATATGTTCCAGTTTTAAATTCATTTACTCTCTGCTCGCAAGTTTTTACAACAGATAAAATCTAGCATGATAACACATGACAATGTATGTGCCTTGCAGGACCATAAGACAAACGTTTCTGTCAATTTGCATTTCAGAAAAAATGGTTATATGTTTTGGACCCTGCTTCTCTGGATGCTTTCTTATCCAAACGGAACCGATTGTACTACTCCGCTTACATCTGCTTGTAATGATACTTCCATACACTCTGCTAAAGTTGTGAATATGAATAACATGCTCTGTCTTCACTTTGTTTTCAAATGATAGTGACATTATGGCATGTACGTTTGGGTCATACTCCCTTAAGCACACTAGCAAAACTCAACTAATTAAACATACAGATGTGATAACAGATTTTCTATGCGATAGTTGCAATAGAGCCAAGAACCACCGCCTTCCTTTTCCACATTCTGTTACAACTAGTGATGACATTTTTTATTTAATTCACATCGATATTTGTGGCCCCTTTAGACAGCCTAGCCACAACAACAAGACACATTTTTTAAGCATTGTAGATGACAAAAGCAGAGCCCTCTGGATTAAACTACTTCAAACTAAATCCGAAGCTTTTTCATTCATCAAGTCATTTATAATTTATGCAAAAAACATTTAACAAGAAAGTCAAATGCATTAGATCTGATAATGCACTTGAACTAGGTAGTTCAAATGAGGGGAAACAATTCTTCAATTCCTTAGGAATCATTCACAAACATCCTGCCCATATACTCCTCAACAGAACGGAATTGTAGAACGCAAAACATAGATATCTAATGGAAACAGCTAGAGCTTTATATCACCAATCTAAGATTCCAATAGATTATTGGAGTGAATGTCTTCTAACTGCCACGGACATTATAAATAAATTACCTTCCTCTTCTTTACAAGGAAAAACTCCATATGAAATTCTTTACAACAAACAAATAGATTATACAAATTTAAAGGCCTTTGGATGCTTAGCTTATGCTCTTATTCTCGGCCCAAGACAAGGGAAATTCAGTTCCAAATCAACCCCTTGTGTTCATTTAGGTTTAGCTGAGCAACAGAAGGATATAAATTATTAAAATTAGAGGATTACACCATAATCACATCTAGGGATGTCTTATTTCACGAATCTGTATATCCTTTCCAACACCCACCTCCCCACATCTCCCTTCACCACTCCACTCAATTCTGTTACACCTACAGAACCAGAACCTATAGTATATGTTTCTGATGATGATCTCCCTTCCTCTCCCAATCCACCACTTGTCCACCCACCACAGAGCCACAAGTCCTACACCCCACCATTCCTGCTGCACCATCTGACACAACAGATATAGTCCACAACACCACTCCATTACCCACTGATTTACCTACACAAGAACCTGTAAGAAGGTCCACCAGCATCACCCACCTGCATATCTTCAAGACTACCATACAAGCTCCACACTTCTTGATCAGGACATCTTCACCCAAATTCTCAGAAACAGACTCACCCCCACTTCTTTTTCCGCAATATCATCTCCTTCTCTTAATTCTCTCACTGATATAACACTCATTCTCTCTAGCTGCCACATCACTTCAAAATAAAACCACACTTGACAGCATTCTTGACATCAATGACCCTCAACATACAAGGAAGCTTCAAAACACAAACATTGGGTAGATGCCATCAATACAGAACTCATAGCCCTTATTCAAAATGACACATGGGAATTAACAAAATTACCCAAACATAAAAGGCAATAGGCTGTAAGTGGGTTTAAGACCAAACTAAAAGTTGATGGCACTTTAGAACGATACAAAGCTCGTCTAGTTGCCAAAGGGTTTAGTCAAAAATACGGCCTAGATTATACAGAAACTTTCTCAACAGTTGTTCGCATACCACACTTAGAACCATCCTAGCAATTGCTGTAAAAGAAAATGGGAAATAGAACAACTTGATGTCAACAATGCCTTCATACATGGGAACTTACAAGAAGAAATATACATGCAACTTCCCAAAGGGTTAACAGTAGAAAACAAATTAATGCTTGCCGCTTGAAGAAATCCCTTTATGGATTAAAACAAGCGTCAAGACAATGGTTGCAAGACTAAGTATATTCTTGGGACACTTGGGTTACACTCAATCTTCCAATGTTCATCCTTATTCTTGAAAACAACTTAAACAAGTAACCTTTCTGTGTTGTTTACGTTGATGATATTCTCATCACAGGAAACAATAAACTTGAAACTCTAAATCTGAAACAACAACTCAACAAAGAATTCAAGATAAAAGATCTTGGTAAACTTCATTTTTCTTGGGTATGGAGTTTCTACACCATTCTACAGGTTTGATCATCACTCAGCGCAAATTCTACACTGAAATTCTGACAGAACACAAGATCAGCGGTAATGACAGCTCTATATCTCCTCTTCCTTCTGCATTAAACTCAATGCATCAGCTGGTGAGACCCTTCTTAACCCTACTCCTTACCGCAGCTAGTTGGTAAATTGAATTATCTGACCACACAAGTCCCGATATCTGTTTTACCACACAATTACTAAGTCAGTTTCTGCAGGCACCAACAACAATCCACATGCATGCTGCCCTCACACTTTAAGCTACCTACAAGGCACCATCGACTATGGCATTCATCTCAATGATAGTCCAGATCTCTCTATGCTGGCATCCTGCGACAGTGACTGGGCTGGTTGCCAGGACACGCGTCGTTTTGTCTTGGGCTATTATATTCTGCTGGGCAACTCACCAATATCCTGGAAGTCCAAGAAGTAGCACAGGTCTCACTTTCATCTGCAGAGGCAGAATACCGTGCGATGCGAGCAGTAACCAGTGAACTGTCTGGCTAAGTCGACTAATAAACGAGCTCAGAGTCCAGGAAGTTGAACTATACCAGTCCACTGCGACAATGTAACACCCCTACCGCTAATACCGTCATTACTGTACCATACCTTCGCAGCGGAGATTTACTTACTCAACGGCGGGTGTAAATGCCGTTAGTCACCACACGTGACTAACAAGGCGAGTTACAATTCTTATCATACTATCGGTCTGATGATATGAACATACCGAGTGCTCTACAGAATAAACATACTTCCCATTGCTTACTCATCCTTATTCGATTACAACTTCAATTCATTACTATACCGAGTATACTACCATCCTTACATTACCGATACAGTTTAGACTTCCAAATTCGTAATACGTTACAAGTACAAATCCCTACTATACAACTACCCATGCTTACATAGCAGTCCCCGTCCTACTCTCTCGAACGTGTCAGCTTCGAGTACCTGCACACTAAAAAAGGTCCCCCGAGGGGGCCAGCTTACGCTGCGCATGAAATTCGCATATACCGCGTGCTAACCGCGGTACGCCGACTACTTTGGGTCGGATATACATGGAGTTCATTTTACATGCATACATACATACTCATGCTACAACAATACACTCACAATACCTACATACACATACAAGGTTCAATGCTTACTAAGGAAGACAATTCGATCGTCAACCGTTCATACTAGCTATATGTTCAATACTCTTTCGTTGCGTTACTCGTTACTCTACTCATACTCACTCCTTACTCCCGTATACTCATCACTCCATGTTCAGTATCCTACTCGTACACGATCCTTACTCTGTACTCGTTACTATACTTGTGTATACTTGCTACTCGACACTCCATACTTACTCATACGTACTCAGTACTCAGTCCTTACTCATACATACTCAATACTCGGTACTCATTACATACTCATACTCACTCCTTACTCAGTACTCATTACTTTCTTTATACTTACGCAATACTCATTACTCATTACTTCGGCCTCTGGGCGGAGTCATACACAAGACTCGCCACCGGACCTACAATACGAGGGCTATACGCTTAGCTCCTCAAATACTCAAACGTCCGTTTTACCGGACGACACAAATTCCCAACACTCTTCTCTCAGAGTATAATACAATCTCATGGATTAGCCTAGAAGTATCTCTCTCGATAACCTCTACTAGCTTAGGGAATTACCACCGTCTAGTATCCTCGGATTTAAGGGTTTCCCCGACATATCGAATGCTCTCTCGTTCGGGGCATACTTACATCAGTCGGGTCCTCTCATAATGGTCGACTAATTGCTAAGGGGTTTGGAGATCCCTCATCATTCTTTACTACTCTCATGGTCCATGTCTTGCACCAAGATTAGTTCCTCTAATAGAGGTTACTTATATATTTCCACTACTTTTGTTTGTGGATTATTCATTTCGTTTCTCCTACCGTTATCGGAAGGTTATTACTCCCGTGCACTCTCTCACATTCTAGTGAGTTCATTGGGTTGCGTTATCGTTTGTTGTTTCGATAGTTTAGTGCATTGCTACTGTTCCATTAGTTCACGACATGGCTCTTACTACGAGTCACTACACAACAAGACTCATCTATGAGTCGATCTACACACTAAATGAAGCCACACAATCAAGCAGAAGGTTAGCTCACACAACATACATCAAGACATACAATGAAAGGCAATAAACCGTTTTCATGTTTTAATCTTGATTAGCCGGCATACAGCATACAAATCAACGTAACTCGGTTAGCATACGGGGCATGAGAAAATCATACCTTTCACCGGAGTTAGCTTTACCATGTGTTCCCTTGTTCCTTGGTTCACACTTGTTCCTCTGATAATGTTTCCATCATTGTTATTAATAATGCTCATACGAATACAATACTTACTACTCCCTTGCTTACCCGTTATCCCGGTACACTTAATGTTCTTATGCTTACAACTTCCTTAACTTGTTTCCTTACTCACATGTGCATTTCCCATCCTATCTTTCCATTAATGATGTATTACTACATTTACATATACCTATGTGTGTAGGCATAAACTTATATACATATGATAACTCTAATCATATATATATATTTGTTTTGACTCGACCGACCTTACCCAGGGTCGGTCCCAAGGTCGGTCGAAGTCAATAAGGAATTACGCTGGAAAATTACGGGGCTGACCGACCTTGCAAGTCCAGTCCCAAGGTCGGTCCATTCCAGTGAGTAACTTAACGGAAAATTTTAGCCCACAGACCTTGCAAGTCCGGTCGCAAGGTCGGTCCATTCCAGTAACTTACAAGACGGAAGATTTTTGAGTCGACCGACCTTGCAAGTCCGGTCGCAAGGTCGGTCCATTCCAGTAGGTTGCATTACGGGAAATTCTTATGGCCGACCGACCTTGCATGTCCGGTCCCAAGGTCGGTCCATTCCAGAAGGTTTCCGCCCTTTGTAAATCTGGGCTCGACCGACCTTGCAAGTTCGGTCCCAAGGTCAGTCCGGCCCAGTACTTCAGTTTTCATTTCTGTTTTCAGTCCTCTCCTTTACCCATTACTTCCCCATTGTTCCTACACTTAATCCCACATATTTTAACACTACTTAGGCCCTCAAAATTGCCTTGGTTCATCCCCCAAATACCTTACTCATTTCTAAATCCATATACACAATTTTTTTCTCACTCCCTTCAACACTTGTAACAGTTTTTGTTACACTTATGCTACAGATTTTATAATTCAATTCTCCCATCCAATACTTCCTCTCCTCAATCATTGCCATTCCTAGCATCCTAATTACCTTACCTTACCATGCCAATTCATTTCAAAGCATCTACACTATCAATGCCCAAGTTCAACATCAATTTACTAAATCTTGCACACTAGTTTTTCTCTAGTTTCTACAATGTTTCACTACACTTCTTGCTACAGATTTTATCCTTTCCTTCTTATATTACAACCACTACTCCATGGTCATTAAACATCTCCCTTATCCCCAATACATACCTTGGTTCTCCCATTCACCAAGTCATCCACAAATGTACATATTCCTACCAAAATTTTGCCATAGTTCACATACAATCCTCACTTATCCACACATACCTATTACCACCAAAATCATTCCTATTCTAGCCACACCCATACAAGGGTCCTACCAGCAATACAAGCAAATCTTAATACATCATAAATTCCTCAAAACACCATATCAATACACATACACAATTCCTTGGCTCTAGGGCCTACATTCCACATACTTGTTCACAAATACCCAACTTTCACATTACAATTCTAATACAATGGTTTATGTTCTTTTATTTGTTTACCCATTCCCATTACACTAATGCATTAAATTAAGCATTAAGAAGGAGCTCTTACCTTGAGCTTTTGATTCCATATTTCTTTTCCATTTCTCCTCCTTCTCTCTTTCTTGTCCAAATCGGTTATGTGGGGAATGGAGTTGCCAAACCCCATTCCCATCACCCAATTACACAAACAAGTATAATCAATACACTAACCCTTAGATTCATACTAATCCATTGAGATATTCAAAACATGATTTCTAGGGTTTACCTTTGGAGTGTTTTAGGAGGGGTTTTAGCCCTTGGTTCAAGAAGGTGTTCTCACCACCATTGGAGGGTTGAAGCAAAGCTCCAAAACAAGAGGAAAAACAAGGTAAGAGAGAGAGACAAAAATCGGCCATACCAAGAGATGGAGAAAAGTGAGGTCTTCCATGGAGATTTTTACCTTGTTGGAAAGAGAGACTCCAAGCTCCACAATGGTGTGCTTTTCTCTTCAAATGGGGAAAACCCATGGAGATGAAGTTGTTCATTTTCGGATTTTGAAAAGATAGAAATGTAGAGGATATGAGGGGAGTTCAAATATGTGTTTTATTTTACATTTTGAGCTCAAATGGAGCTAGAGCATGAGGAAGAATGAAGAAAGCCATGGAGGTGTTGAGCTCTCAAAAATCACCCAGCTCAAAGGAGGAGGAGGGATACGGTAAGAGAGGGAGAAATGGGAGAGAGAGAGAAGAGGGAAAAGTGAGAATGAGAGGTGAGAGAGGGTTACTTTCACTTTTGTACTTTTTCTACTTTTTGATTTACTTATTTGTTACTTGTGTGTGAGAGTGAGCTGTTTATACCAGTAAAAACCGGCCCCCACTGTTATACTAGCTGGAGCGTTTTCCATCTTTTACAGAAAACGCTCGTTATTTTACCCGGTTTTTACTATTCACTAACCGGGCCCGTTTTCTGGAATTTTCTCGTTTCTTTATTTTTATTGGTTATTAAGCTTCCGTAAATGCTTAATAATTTTTTTTAATGATTTATAATTTTTACAGGTCCGTTTGACCACTTAAGGTCACGTTTTCGGGTTTCCTCGAAAAACATGCCCTAAAGCTCTTTTAGCGTTTTAATACATTTCTTGGATCTGTTTTCTCTTCGGGAATCTTTCCCGTATACTAATTAGGCATGAATAAGCCTTAGGAATCCTCATAATACTCTAACCGAGGTCTCGTACCTCCTTTGGTTATTTAACGCTCCTTTTAGCGTTTTCCGCTTTCTAAGCGTTTCCTCATTTCTTTTGGATTTATTTTCCTTACCAAAAATTACTTAGGCACTATTAGGCCCTTAAATACTATATTAGAATAATATAATCACCATATTTAAGTTCAGGGTATTTCAATCTACCCCCCTTAAAGAACTTTGCCCTCAAAGTTGGTGAATCTAATATTGTTACTTGTATAATACTCTATGCTAAGGTTATAACCTCTACATACGACTTGTCAAACTCCAAATGTCTGACATGATGCATACTACGCATCCAAACAGCATGTCACTGCATGCATAACAATCAAAATATCCGTTTACTTCTCTCCAAGGTGGTCCATCCGCAGACAATAGGTACCATCCTCCCCCAATGGCGAGTGATCCCTCAGGTACCGGTCACGTTTGAACACTTACGCTTTCTGGTTCACGGCCGTCATGACTTGAGCACTTACGCTTTCTGGCTCTACGGTCCTTTGGTTCTGATCAAATTCATTGCACATATAGAGATCCTCAGGCACTTACTCATACTTACTACTTATACTTTACTCATACTTACTCAGGACTACGCTGTCCCAGTGCCCTTGGAAAAATACAAAACACACACTGTCACCGTACGAACGGTGTAGTGGTTTCAACCTACTCTACACTTCCACAGACTCAAAACTAGCTTCACCTCCTATGGTTTCGACCGGATACCCGTGCCTAGGCATGGAAGATCCACTAGCGCCCGTTGGAGCGGTTTCAAACCGATCCTCATCTCAAGTTTATAGAAAACATTGTACCAAATTAGTTTTGGAAATTCGTTTTGAAAACTTGCATACATCTCCCCAAATTCCATTTATGATGATTATTCCTATTACTAGTGTTATTACTGTGGCCACTTAAGGGAGCTTCCAGAGTCCTTCAACCCCAATGTGATCAGCATTGGTGTTGAATTATCCTTCCACTCCAATTTGTGTTCGGCTTCCCTTGATCACTAGCAAATCAAGTTCCACTTCCCACCTCAATACAAACAGACAGGTTGTCAAACATTATTTTGTTTTCTATCTTTTTAATCTTGCTACTCATAATCACGCACATACATTTTCGATTTATATGATTCACTTACTTACTTACTAATTATCTCATCAACTATTACTACATCATCTCCCAACTACTATACTCAAGAAATTCATGGGTGTAATATCCCATTAATTTGCTATACCAAATTTATACTCATAAAACATCGGTTGTATACACCAATTTATACTCATTACATACATCGGTTCCAAACCGATTTATACTCCTCAAGTCTCCCATACATACTCATTCCTCATACTATTACCAATCGGGGTTCTCATTCCCCTGGAGTTTCTCCACTCCATTCTTATACTTGTTTCTCAAATAACTACAATTACACATATGAGTGAATACCAATGTTTATGTAACATGAGTATCATCATAAGGACAAATTCTTTTGCGCTATGCGCATTGTAGTTTACACACCTATCACGTAAAACATACATTTTGCGGTTTTCGCTCTACCCCACTTAAAAGGGATTACGCCCACGTAATCTACCATGTGTCAACATTGGACATTTGTTGAAGGCATTCAGCCGTCATGGAGTGGTTAAGTTTTGATGCGTCTATTATACAATGTTCCTTGATCAACGGGTCTTAACCGTATTGTCGGTTAGTCCCTGCATCAAGAAATTTCATCGGAGTTTATTTAACTCTGAACCGGGTTCGGTTCTAGCCTAAATGGCTTTAAGGCATTAATGATTGACCTTTTATTCACTATGTGTATTCCACTTAGAATTCTGGGCCCACTAGCTTCTGCTGCGCGACCCTGATAACTTGGGGTTTTTCACCCTTCTTGTTATCCTTAACGTGTTACATATCACACCTTTTTATCCCTCTTATTGTGGGAATAAGGTTTGTTGACCAAGTGTGGTGTTCTCTTACCGTGCTCGGACTCGATGAGTTCTAGATTCATAACGAGCTCTCTAGCAATCTATATACATAATGTTTGTGTTTTGTAGTGATCATTCACTTGGTTCCTCCGACTTATTGTCGGTTGAGGTTAAGTCACTACTTAGTTGTAGTGCTTCCTCTACTGTTAGTAGCTTCTGAATTATACCAGTTTCTCTGGTTCATTACAAGTGTTCTTCACTTGTATGACCTTGCATTTTCAATACGTCGGTCCTTGTGACTTTCTTCAGTCTCCTTTCACTTTTATTCCAATGGAATTCACATCTTGTGATTGTTGGTGTTTTCATACTCCTCGTGTTTCTTTGGCCTTAGGCCGCACGGTTTGTTTCTAAGCTTTTGCTTAGCTGGCTTAGCCATGATCACTGGTGAAAGGAAGAATTTACCACGATTTACATTTCCTCATATTCCTAGCTATCCCACTCGATCATTAACTGCACACGTGCAATACCAAAACACTCAGTCCTATAGAGTGCAGAGGTGTAAACTCTTGGCAGTAACTCTCTTATGAGATCGCAATAGGACTGATCGTTACTCTTTCAGGTGGTGCTTCATCATTTGGTGCAGACTTCTAGCTTGTTGCCCGGTCTGTCTACTATCTCGTATTAACAACCCCATAGTATTGGGTGATTATTCGCATATGTTGGTCGCCTGCTGCGCACCATGTTCTCACTGATTCCATAGTATTGGTTTACATGGCATCCACTGTTGCTAGCTTCAGCTCATACATTTGTATCGCTTATACAATGGTTCCCCATGTATTTGGCAAATACAGCATATGGTATTACTTTATTTTTCTGAGCTCTCCGAGCATCATTGGTTTTATAACCGGTTATTCCTTGGTTGTCAACAATTGCTGTTAAAGCTTATTTCACATTGGTTGGCAAGAATTATATGCTCAAGCCTGACTACATTGGTAGTTCTGAGAGGGGTATATTTCCCGACAGTTACTGATGGTATCCCCTTCTTGGGATCTATGTGTTCACCGCTCTTGCGGTCTCACATTTATGAGGGGCGTCCTCATTCATCGATTGTTACTCTTTCATTGGTGCCGTCCTTGACAGCCTTCCATAAGGTTCACAGCGGGTTTTGCAAACGTTGGGTTATGTGTGGTAATAGTTTCATGGCCTCCTAGCCATATTGCCTAGAGCTCTGCTCATCATAGGTCGTTCCCAAGTGGTTACTTCTCTGTAAGCCATCGCTGGGCTTGGAAGTGATACTGGGCTCCCTAATAAGATCGTCGCATCACGCTTCCGTTCATTGGAGACCCTTTTGTATCCTGGTATTGATCGATACCATTTATTGATTTGGGGTATCCCCTGTTAAATGGGATCCCTTCGGTGTTCTAACCGTATGTTCGTTCCAACTGTGGTGTTCTTACCACTATATTTCATTCAACTGTGTTGACTTGATACCCTTTATGGATTGCTCCTGGATAGTACTGATTATACGGTAGCATCTGACACGTATGAGTATGTTCGGTTTATTGTCCTACCTTGCGGTTTGGATCTGAGTTATCCGTTGAGGGTTGTAACGTCTCCCGTTCTTAGGGTAGACCATTGGTGTTTTTCCTTGTGTTATAACGGATTTGATATCCCTTCCGGTGATGAATGGTATTTCTGGTACCTTATAACATCACCCTCTGTGTGTTTGTGGTAGTTGTTCTGGGAATTCTATCCCGTTCATTGAATACTGCTGTGTTAATGTTAGGCATTTTGCCTTACTGTGCTTAGACTGGGTACTCCTTCCAGTCATCATGCTTTGCTTAGATATCTTCGAGACATATCCAATGTCTTATCCCGTTGTTAGTGCTTCTCGCACTTTCAACTCTTAATGGCTCACCTGAAGTGAGTTTCTGACTCCTTAGCTCGTAAGTTTACCTGAGTTTCCTTTGTTCGGTTAAGGTAACCAGTTGTTCTGTTCCGAATTTACTTATGGTCCGTAGAACAGAGTTGACTACTTCCCGTGTTTCGTACACTACATGTATACATACGTGGGGTACCTTTTGGCACGTTACCACCTACCTAACTATCTGTCAGGCCCGCAAGCTCCTTCGGAGTGCGGTCGTCCCACATCCCGCATTTGGGTACACTCGTAGTGCTCGTCACACGCCTAGGTGAAGTATTCTATTGCCAACTCCTCTTGTATCATTCTATGATACTCACCGTAATTCTGTCTGTTTGGTTTTACAAATCCAAGGTTTAAAAGGAGAGTTTGTGGTTTTGAAGAAAAATTTGGGTTTTGAAATAACAGTTCGGTGTTAAAAGGAATTATTCATGGCATTGCCATGATTGAGGTCTTGACCAAGTTCAGCTTCTCGCTGACCGATATACTCTTAATATAATGGTCGGGCCGTTAGGCCTTTCCGAGGTCTCATTGTTTAATCCTTAGGATTGGTATTCCTATATTTGCCCCATTCTCATGGTACTTTAGCAAGTATTTGCGGGTTGTTAATAGTCTTCCAACCGCCTTGTAGTGCTGCACTTGCCCTAGGCAAGTGCGCGGGTAGGTTGTTTTTCGGTTCACGTATACCAGTTACGGTATCGTTTCCATCCATAATTGGTGGTTTTATTAGGTCTTCATTTGATCTTTTGATCTTGGTGATCGATCTCCTGAGTCGCTTCTCAGTATACTTGACATGGTTGTCGTCAGTCCGGGTGTCTCACACCTTCACTGTGGTTAACGAGACTTGGCTTATCCTTAGGAACCATTTTGTGGTCCTATAGGTGTAAGTTCTATGAATACTTTCATAGCTATCCAAACCATGTTTGTTCGGTTATTATCGCCTCTTGGCTTGTAGGTTTGGTATTAGTCCAACCTCGACTAGTTCCTTAGTCGGTTTGTATACCGTTATCGGTATTATCAAACATTACAGTCCGTAGACTCTCTTGTCTCGGGCTTGCTACTCTATCTTCCTTGTTTCATTGCGCGATTGTGCTTCTCTTCTTGCTGGCTACTCATGGTTCTCGCGACTGCGAAGCATGTCGCCCCATGGTGCCATAAATTCCACTATCCTTTATTTAGGATCTTCAATCATCCGCCATTATGTGCGGTCATCATCATTCAACGAGAACCGTCTTCGGGACTTCCAGTTCTTGGACTCTACCGTATGACAGGTTCTTTTTCTAATAAGGTTGTTCTTACAGCTGCCAGATCGGGTGTTACCCGAGTGTGAGAGGTCTTTCTGTCTCTCTGCGTTATTCTCCCAACTTATTACCGTGGGTTGCGGAGGGGGGTGAAATACCCCGAACTTAAAATTGGTGATTAGATTATTTTAATATGGTATTTAAGGGCCTAATAGTGCCTAAGTAATTTTGGTAAAGAAAATAAATCCAAAAGAAATGAGAAAACGCTTAGAAAGCGGAAAACGCTAAAATAAGCGTTAAATAACCATAGGAGGTACGAGACCTCGGTTAGAGTATTATAAGAATTCCTAAGGCTTATTAATGCCTAATTAGTATATGGGAATGATTCCCGAAGAAAACGGAACCAAATAATGTATTAAAACGCTAATATAGCTTTAGCGCGCGTTCTTTGAGAAAACGCGAAAAACGTAATTTTAAGTGGTCAACGAACCCGTAAAAATTATAGTTCATTAAATAACTATAAATAAACATTAACGGAAGCTTAATAACCAATAAAATTTAAAGAAACGAGAAATTCCGGAAAACGGGCCCGGTTAGTGAATAGTGCTAAACCGGGTAAATTAACGAGCGTTTCTGTAAAAGACGAGAAACTGCTCCAGCTTAATAGTGTAAGTGGGGCTGATTTTTATAGGGTATTAATACCCTCTCTCACACTCAATTAAATATTGCTCTCTCTCACACACACTAGAAGACAAGAAACTAAAAGCAAAAAGTAAAAAGTGCACTCCTTCCCTCTCTCCTCTTATTCTCTTAATTCTCTACTCTCTCTCCAATTCCTTTCCCTCTCTCACGATGGAGCCCCCCCTCCTGCAGCACATTCTCCTTCTTCCTCTCTAAGCCCACGATTTTGAAGCTCTCAAAATAGCTCCAATGGCTTCTCACTTTCTTCCTCATGCTCTAGCTCCATTTGAGCTCAAATGTAAAATTAAATACATATTTGAACTCCCCTCTACAAGCTCTACATTTCTATCTTTTCAAAATCCGAAAATGAGCAACTTCATCTCTATGGGTTTTGAGCATTTGAAGAATAAATGACACCATTTCGAAGCAAGGAGTCTCCTCTTCCTCCTAAGGTAAAAAGTTTCAAGAAAAATCCATTTTTCCTTCATTCTCTATAGTGGCCGATTTTGCCCTCCTTGTAATGCCTTGTTTCTTCCTTGTTTGAGCTTGGTTCAACTCTCCAATGGTGGAGGAACTCTCCTTTGTATTCAAGGCTTAAAAACCTCTCTTAAAAACTCCAAGGTAAAAACCCTAACTAATGGTGATTTAAACCCTTCATTGAATTAGTGGTGTTTTAAGAGATTAGAAGTCTAATTATATTCTCCTTATGTAATTTGGGTGTTGGGATGGAGTTTGGAAACTCCATCCCCCACATGGCCGATTTTGCAAGCAAAAGAGAAGGAGAAGAAGTGGAAAAGAAATGAAGGAAATATAAGCTCAAGGTAAGAGCTCTTCTTAATGCTAAAATTTTAATGCATTAGAATAATGGGAATGGGTAAACCAATTTAAAGAAACCAAAATAATGTAGTAGGATTGCAATTGTGAAAGTATGGGTATTTGTGAACAATATGTGGATTGTAGGCCTTAGAGCCAAGGAATTGTGTATGTGTATTGATATTGTGTTTTGAGGAATTAATGATGTATTAAGATTGCTTGTATTGTGGTAGGACCCTTGTATGGGTGTGGCTAGAATAGGAATGATTTTGGTGATAATGGGTATGTGTGGATAAGTGAGAATTGTAGGTGAATTATGGCAAAATTTTGGTAGGAATATGTACATTTGTGGATGACTTGGTGGATGGGAGAACCAAGGTATGTATTGGGGATGATAGAGATGTTTAATGACCATGGAGTAGTGGTTGTAGTATAAGAAGGAAGGGTATAAAATCTGTAGCAAGAAGTGTAGTAAAACATTTAGAAACTAGAGAAAAACTAATGTGCAAGATTTTGTAAAATGAGTGTTGGAACTTGGGTGTAGGAAGTGTAATGGCTTGGAAATGAATTGGCAAGGTAAGGAGAGGTATTTAGAATGCTAGGAATGGCATTGGTTGAGGAAGCATTGGATGGGAGAATTGAATTGTAAAATCTGTAGCAAAGGTGTAACAAAAACTGTTACATGTGTTGTAGAAGAAGTAAGAAACTTGTGTAAGTTGTTTGATGAATTTAGTAATGGATTTGGGGGATGAATTAAGGTATTTTAGGAAGCTTAATTAGTGTTAAAACATGTGGGGTTACATGTAGGAAGATTGGGGAAGAAATGGGTAAGAAAAGAAGTGAAAAACAAAATCTGTAGGTAGGTTCTGTATCCGTCCGACCCAGAGGTTGGGGAGGACGGTGGGTCAGACGGGAACAGACCCTGGGACCAAAAACTACTGGAATGGTCCGACCCAGAGGTGTATGGGTCGGACGGAACAGTTCTGGGTCGGACGGTTCCAGCAGGCTAACTTCGAAATGCTGTATCTTCTTCGTTTCAACTCCGATTTAGATCCGTTTGCGCCCACGTGTTCCTCTCTTCATCTACTTTACTCCTATCTATGTTATTCCTCCTGTTTAACAATAAATGTGTAAGACACCAATGAAACATAAAACTAGAGGAAAACAAGTATGAAAGTAAGTAAATAAGTTGTGAGTATACGAACATTAAGCATACAGGAATAACGGGGTAAGTACGGGAGTAGTAATTATTTGTGTATATCTAAGAGTATAGTATTAATAACAATGTTGGAACATTATCAGTGGAAGTGGGAAACAAGGGACGAGGGAACACACGGTAGAGCTAACTCCGGTGAAAGGTATGATTTTCTCATGCCCCTATGCTAACCGAGTTACGTTGATTTGTGTGCTGTATGCCGGCTAATCAAGACTAAAGCATGAAAACGGTTTATTGCCTTTCATTGTATGTCTTGATGTATGTTGTGTGAGCTAACCCTTCTTGATTGATTGTGTGGCTTCATTTGGTGCGTAGTACGACTCATAGATGAGTCTTGTTGAGTAATGACTCGTAGTAAGAGTCATGTCGTGAACTAATGGAACAGTAGCAACGCACTAAACTATTGAATCAATAAACGATAACGCAACCCAATGAACTCACTAGAATGTGAGAGAGTGTACGGGAGTAATAATCTTCCAATAACTGTAGGAGAAACGAAATGGATAATCCACAAACAAAAAGTAGTGGAAGTATATAAGTAACCTCTATTAGAGGAATTAATCTTGGTGCAAAGCATGAACCATGAGAGTAGTAAAGAATGATGAGGGATCTCCAAACCCCTTAGTAATTAGTCGACCCATTATGAGAGGACCCGACTGATGTATATGCCCGAACGAGAGAGTATTCGATATGTTGGGGAAACCCTTAATATGAGGATACTAGACGGTGGTAATTCCCTAAGCTAGCAAGGTAATCGAGAGAGATACTTCTAGGCTAATCCATGAGATTGTAATATAACTCTGGAGAGAAGAGTGTTGGGAATTGGAGTAGTCCGGTAAAAACGGACATTGAGTATTTGAGGAGCTAAGCCGTATAGCCCTCGTATTATAGGTCCGGTGGCGAGTCTTGTGTATGACTCCGCCCAGAGGCCAAAGTAATGAGTAATGAGTATTGCGTATGTATGAGTATGTAATGAGCACCGAGTATTGAGTATGTACGAGTAAGTATTGAGTATTGAGTACGTATGAGTAGTATGGAGTATTGAGTAGCAAGTGTACACAAGTATAGTAACGAGTACAGAGTAAGGATCGTGTACGAGTAAAGTACTAAACATGGAGTGATGAGTATGCAAGAGTAAGGAGTGAGATTGAGTAGAGTAGCGAATATCGAACATAGTACGAACAGAGTAATGAGTAACAGCACGGAAGAGTATTGAATAAGTAACTAATACGAACGGTTGACTATAGAATTGTCTTCCTTGGTAAGTATTGTACCTTGTATGTGTATGTAAGTATTGTTGTAAGGTATTGTGTAGTATTGTATGATGTTGCATGTAAAATGAACTCCATGTATATCCGACCCAAAGTAGTCGGCGTACCGCGGTTAGCACGCGGTATATGCGAATTTCATATGCAGCGTAAGCTGACCCTCTAGGGGGACCGTTTTTAGTGTGCAGGTATTCGAAGCTGACCACCGTTCGAGAGAGTAGGACGGGGACTGCTACATAAGCATGGGTAGTTGAGTAGAAGGAATTGTATTTGTAACGTGATACGAATTTGGAAGTCTAAACTGTATCAGTAATGTAAGGATGGTAGTAAACTCGGTATAGTAATGTATTGGAGTTGTAATTGGATTATGGATGAGTATGCAATGGGAAGTATTGTATTGTGTATAGTACTCGGTAGGTTCATATTCATCAGACCGATAGTATGTAGCATTGTAACTCGCCTTGTTAGTCACGTGGGTGACTAACGGCATTGTACACCCGCCGTTATGTATGTAGTATCCGCTGCGAAGGTAAGTATTTGTACAGTAATGATGGTATTAGCGGTAGGGGTGTTACAGCGGGGGTATGGTTGTTGTAGGTTTCCGGTTCACGCGGAAATTCCTAACTAGCGTACCTCACACGCTAACACTCAACCCTTAGCCCTAAGTCTCTACTTCCTAACTCGGTATTTACCTAAACTCAACTCGGTATTTCATCCATCAGAGCGATACTTCACTCTGATACCACTTTTTGTAACACCCCTACCACTAATACCGTCATTACTGTACCATACTTACCTTCGCAGCGGATATTACTTACTCAACGGCGGGTGTACAATGCCGTTAGTCACCCACGTGACTAACAAGACGAGTTACAATTCTACGTACTATCGGTCTGATGAATATGAACATACCGATGCTCTACATATACAATACTTCCCATTGCTTACTCATCCTTAATTCGATTACAACTTCAATTCATTACTATACCGAATACTACCATCCTTACATTACCGATACAGTTTAGACTTCCAATTCGTAATACGTTACAAGTACAAATCCCTACTATACAACTACCCATGCTTACATAATAGCAGTCCCCGTCCTACTCTCTCGAACGGTGGTCAGCTTCGAGTACCTACACACTAAAAAAAGGTCCCCCGAGGGGGTCAGCTTACGTTGCGCATGAAATTCGCATATACCGCGTGCTAACCGCGGTACGCCGACTACTTGGGTTGGATATACATGGAGTTCATTTTACATGCATAATACATACTCATGCTACAACAATACATTCACAATACCTACATACATACATACAAGGTTCAATGCTACTAAGGAAGACAATTCGATCGTCAACCGTTCATACTACTAGCTATATGTTCAATACTCTTTGTTGTGTTACTCGTTACTATACTCATACTCACTCCTTACTTCCGTATACCATCACTCCATGTTCAGTATCCTACTCGTACACGATCCTTACTCTGTACTCGTTACTATACTTGTGTATACTTGCTACTCGACACTCCATACTTACTCATCGTACTCAGTACTCAGTCCTTACTCATACATACTCAATACTCGGTACTCATTACATACCATACTCACTCCTTACTCAGTACTCATTACTTTGCTCATACTTACGCATACTCATTACTCATTACTTCGGCCTCTGGGCGGAGTCATACACAAGACTCGCCACCGGACCTACAATACAAGGGCTATACGCTTAGCTCCTCAAATACTCAAACGTCCGTTTTACCGCTACTCAAATTCCCAACACTCTTCTCTCAGAGTATAATACAATCTTATGGATTAGCCTAGAAGTATCTCTCTCAATAACCTCTGCTAGCTTAGGGAATTACCACCGTCTAGTATCCTCAGATTTAAGGGTTCCCCAACATATCGAATACTCTCTCGTTCGGGGCATACTTACATCAGTCGGGTCCCTCATAATGGGTCGACTAATTGCTAAGGGGTTTGAGATCCCTCATCATTCTTTACTACTCTCATGGTCCATGTCTTGCACAAGATTAATTCCTCTAATAGAGGTTACTTATATTTTCCACTACTTTTATTTGTGGATTATTCATTTCGTTTCTCCTACCGTTATCGGAAGGTTATTACTACTCCGTGCACTCTCTCACATTCTAGTGAGTTCATTGGGTTTCGTTATCGTTTGTGTTTCGATAGTTTAGTGCGTTGCTACTGTTCCATTAGTTTCATGACTGGCTCTTACTACGAGTCACTACACAACAAGACTCACTATGAGTCGATCTACGCACTAAATGAAGCCACACAATCAAGCAGAAGGTTAGCTCACACAACATACATCAAGACATACATGAAAGGCAATAAACCGTTTTTCATGCTTTAATCTGATTAGCCGGCATACCATACAAATCAACGTAACTCGGTTGCATACAGTGCATGAGAAAATCACACACTTTCACGGAGTTAGCTTTACCATGTGTTCCCTTGTTCCTTGGTTCACACTTGTTTTCCTCTGATAATGTTTCCATCATGTTATTAATACTATGCTCATACGATATACAATACTTACTACTACTCCCTTGCTTACCCCGTTATCCCGGTACACTTAAGTTCTTATACTTACAACTTCCTTAACTTGTTTCCTTACTCACATGTGCATTTCCCATCCTTCTTTCCATTAATGATGTATTACTACATTTACTATACCTATGTGTGTAGGCTATACTTATATACATATGATAACTCTAATCATATATATATATATATATCTATTTGTGTTTTGACTCGACCGACCTTACCCAGGGTCGGTCCCAAGGTCGGTCGAAGTCAGTAAGGAATTACGCTGGAAAATTACGGGGCCGACCGACCTTGCAAGTCCGGTCCCAAGGTCGGTCCATCCAGTGAGTTACTTAACGGAAAATTTTAGCCCGACCGACCTTGCAAAGTCCGTCGCAAGGTCGTGTCCATTCCAGTAACTTACAAGACGGAAGATTTTTGAGACGACCGACCTTTGCAGGTCCGGTCGCAAGGTCGGTCATTCCAGTAGGTTGCATTACGGGAAATTCTTCTGGCCGACCGACCTTGCATGTCCGGTCCCAAGGTCGGTCCATTCCAGAAGGTTTCCTCCGCCCTTTGTAAATCTGGGCTTCGACCGACCTTGCAAGTTCGGTCAGGCCCAGTACTTCATGTTTTCATTTCTGTTTTCAGTCCTCTCCTTTCCCATTACTTCCCCATTGTTCCTACACTTAATCCCACATATTTTAACACTACTTAGGCCCTCAAAAATTGCCTTGGTTCATCCCCCAAATACCTTACTCATTTCTAAATCCATATACACAATTTTTTTCTCACTCCTCCCTTCAACACTTGTAACAGTTTTTGTTACCTTATGCGACATATTTTATAATTCATTCTCCCATCCAATACTTCCTCAATCATTGCCATTCCTAGCATCCTAATTACCTTACCTTACCATGCCAATTCATTGCAAAGCATCTACACTATCAACGCCCAAGTTCAACATCAATTTACTAAATCTTGCACACTAGTTTTTTCTCTAGTTTCTACAATGTTTCACTACACTTCTTGCTACGATTTTATCCTTTCCTTCTTATATTACAACCACTACTCCATGGTCATTAAACATCTCCCTTATCCCAATACATAACCTTGGTCTCTCATTCACCAAGTCA
This sequence comes from Limonium bicolor, assembly GCA_023374045.1. Taxonomy (NCBI): domain Eukaryota; kingdom Viridiplantae; phylum Streptophyta; class Magnoliopsida; order Caryophyllales; family Plumbaginaceae; genus Limonium; species Limonium bicolor. Next base: position 480,792,586 of record CM041776.1, read on the forward strand.
TCCACAAATGTACATATTCCTCCTACAAAAATTTTGCCATAGTTCACTACAATCCTCACTTATCCACACACCTATTACCACCAAAATCATTCCTATCTAGCCACACCCATACAAGGGTCCTCCAGCAATACAAGCAAATCTTAATAATCATAAAATCCTCAACACCATATCAATACACATACACAATTCCTTGTGGCTCTAGGGCCTACATTCACATACTTGTTCACAAATACCCAACTTTCACGATTAAAATTCTAATATAATGGTTTATGTTCTTTTATTTGTTTACCCATTCCCATTACACTAATGCATTTAATTAAGCATTAAGAAGGAGCTCTTACCTTGAGCTTTTGATTCCTTCATTTCTTTTCCATTTCTCCTCCTTCTCTCTTTCTTGTCCAAATCGGTTATGTGGGGAATGGAGTTGCCAAACCCCATTCCCATCACCCAATTACACAAAGACAAGTATAATCAATACACTAACCCTTAGATTCATACTAATCTATTGAGATATTCAAAACAAGATTTCTAGGGTTTACCTTTGGAGTGTTTTAGGAGGGGTTTTAGCCCTTGGTTCAAGAAGGTGTTCTCACCACCATTGGAGGGTGAAGCAAAGCTCCAAAACAAGAGGAAAAAAAAGGTAAGAGAGAGAGACAAAAATCGGCCATACCAAGAGATGGAGAAAAGTGAGGTCTTCTATGGAGATTTTTACCTTGTTGGAAAGAGGAGACTCCAAGCTCCACAATGGTGTGCTTTTCTCTTCAAATGGGGAAAACCATGGAGATGAAATTGTTCATTTTCGGATTTTGAAAAGATAGAAATGTAGAGGAGGATGAGGGGAGTTCAAATATGTGTTTTATTTTACATTTCAAGCTCAAATGGAGCTAGAGCATGAGGAAGAATGAAGAGAAGCCATGAGAGGGTTGAGCTTCTCAAAAATCGCCCAGCTCAAAGGAGGGAGGAGGGATACGGTAAGAGAGGGAGAAATGGGAGAGAGAGAAGAGGGAAAAGTGAGAATGAGAGGTGAGAGGGGGTTACTTCACTTTTGTACTTTTTCTACTTTTTGATTTACTTATTTGTTACTTGTGTGTGTGAGAGTGAGCTGTTTATACCAGTAAAAACCGGCCCCCACTGTTATACTAGCTGGAGCGTTTCCGTCTTTTATAGAAAACGCTCGTTATTTTACCCGGTTTTGATACTATTCACTAACCGGGCCCGTTTTCCAGAATTTTCTCGTTTCTTTATTTTTATTGGTTATTAAGCTTCCGTAAATGCTTAATAATTATTTTTTTAATGATTTATAATTTTACGGGTCCGTTTGACCACTTAAGGTCACGTTTTCGGGTTTCCTCGAAAAACGTGCGCTAAAGCTCTTTTAGCGTTTTAATACATTTCTTGGATCGTTTCTTCGGGAATCGTTCCCGTATACTAATTAGGCATGAATAAGCCTTAGGAATCCTCATAATACTCTAACCGTGGTCTCATACCTCCTTTGGTTATTTAACGCTCCTTTTAGCATTTTCCGCTTTCTAAGCGTTTCCTCATTTCTTTTGGATTTATTTTCCTTACCAAAAATTACTTAGGCACTATTAGGCCCTTAAATACTATATTAGAATAATATAATCACCATATTTAAGTTCGGGGTATTTCAGACAACAAGTCTACAGTTTACATTGCCAAAAATCCTGTTCAACATCAACGAACCAAGCACATAGAGATTGACATCCACTACGTGCGGCAGAAAATTCAAGATGGACTCATTGCTGTGTGCCACATCCCCAAAAACATCAGCTGGCAAATTTTCTTACCAAGTCTTTACCAGGCAAATCATATTCCACAATGTTACAAGACATCGGCCTCATATTGTTACAAGATCTTCATGCGACACCAAGTCGACCTTGAGGGGGGGGGGGGTGTTAGACATATAAGTCCGTATATTTATTCCTTATATTATTATATTAATAAATTGTAGCCGTTGTACATTTATGTATAAATACTCTCTCGGCTTCCCTCTGTAATATAACATACTACAATTAATAAAGATATCTCTTTCCGGTTCTCTAAATCTCTCAAAAAGGAAACAAGCTGGACTGTGAAGGAAAAAGAAAGCCGAAGAAAATGCAGAGTATTACCGTGCCTGTCCTTTGTTGTACTGAGGTATGCAGATGGAGTTGCTAAGTGTTTGCTAATTGTATGTATATTTTGAGTCGCTGCTGTAGCACTTTGAACCGAGGATGAGTTCCACTTGGGGCTCCTTGCTGTTTGCCCGAGAGTGGAGGAGAAGAGCAGTATACTCGGTTTTGTAATTTCCACTACTGCTACTGTTCTGCGTGAGTCTAACAAGAAGAAAAGAGGACTACTGTGATGGAGAGGAAGGTTTGGCAAACAGGGCTGTAAGAGGGCGTGAAGGAAAAGAAAGGAAATGGCCTCTTTGCTTGCTGTTGCATTTCAAAATGAGCAGAGAATGGGGGAGTTGTGTGGTGTGAACAGATCAGAACAGAAAAGAAGAAGATGGAATGCAGAAGCAGCTGTCATCGGTTGTGGAGAGGAGAAAAGAATGAAAGTGATAGTTACAACATGTCACGATCAGGAATGGGAAGTATGGTAAAGTAGAGAAGCTTGTACCATGTTGTACTTTTATTGTTAATTTAACTTATGAATGATGTTTATTTGCTTTTGGTGCAGGTTTGTGCAGTGGAGCCGGCTGGAAATTATTGGAGGGAGTTTTGAAACTTTTACCTTCTTATAATGTTGTAATATTAGTTGTGCTTATATACAAGTATGGACCGTATTATATTTCATATTAATTGTTATGACATTTATGGTTTAGGCGTGTGTGTGTGTATTTTATTACATGTTTGGCTCTAATTTGTTTAAGGTATATAAACTATTTTTATATAATAATGTATATAGGGGATACTAGTGGTACGTAACACATGTAATAATGTACTACATGTGGTATTAAATTCACGACAAGTAATAAAGTTTTTTACTGTTTATGAACCTATATGTTACTTAATTCTTCTAGGAGTTATATGTCTCCTTAATACATATATATAGATATATATAATATATTAATATATAGATATATATATATATATATATATATGTGTATATATCTTTTTTTATTATTATTACCGGATTATCTCCGTTAATCCAATGTTATAATATTAGGGGTATTTCATATACCAACTGAATAAGCATGTTAAGAAGAAGATTATAAGCCTAAGAAACAAAGCTTTCCAACCGGAATTGAAGAGAATCAAGAGACAAGTGCTTAAAGCACATTTTTATACCTTAAGAACAAGACTAGAATTCTCATCCTTCTTCCCTTGTTACAGCCGAGAATTACACTTCTTTTAACCTCCAAAACAACCTAGAACCATGGATGGAAATGGTTGATGCTTAGCTCAATGGAAAGAGGAAAGAAAAGTGAAGAGAATGAACATAACATGGCTTAATAAGCTTACCTATGTCAATTGGTGTTCTCTCCTGAACTTGGTATGTTCTTACGGTTTTGGAGAAGCAAAAGAGAGGATGGATGTGTGTACTCACGGCTGGGAAGAAGGCAAATGGGAAAGAAAGCTAGTTTTTACCTTTTATGTTAATTAATGTTACTTTATGAAATAGTAAATGATGATTCATTAGATTGGCTAGATATTTATGTTGCTAATGGGTGTGTATGACAGCATAAGAGGTCGGAAATAGGTGGCTTGGTCAATAGGTGACATTTGACCATGGTTAAAGTTAAGTAATTAAATGTTATTTTAGGTACTATTCACCCAAAATCACCCATTTTGATTTTATTTTTAAACTTTGATTTAGACTTTATAATATAGTCTATCATGTCACATTAATGATATAAAGAATGTAATATAGTCTTTAAAGTGACAAAAAGTCAATATCTTAGAGCTCATACACAAAAACGTGCTTTAAGGTGTTTTAGCGCACATTTTGTGTCACAAGGTGTTTATGAGCTTAGTTTTCTTAGAGAACAGTTTTATTGTGTTCCTTACATGATAATTGATCTTAGGAACCCAATTTTATACAATTTTATATCAAATAGAGGTCATAAGACCTTTAAGGTTTCTTAGAGCACATTTTTGCCCTACTTGACCTTGAAGCATGTAAATGCTTGTTCTTTGTGTTGGAGTGTTGTCCAATGATTGTAGTATGTTTAGTTATGTGTTAATATGCTTAGGACAAAATTTTAGGTCCTAAGAAGTTCATTTGGGTATGTATTTACCCTAAACAGTCAAAGGGTGCAATATCTTGCTTTGTATTGACCATTGTTGTTCTCAATTGACTTTTAAGGCATGTTTAAGCCTTAATTAATTTGATTAGATGTTTAATACATGTTTTACTAGTTTGGGGTATTTCAGGTAACATACTGCACATCTAGACACAAAGGTAATGATACAATGTTAGACTAACTAAACCACTAAATTAAATACAGAGAGTTGAAAGTTTCAACAGCAACCATTTTTTTGTTCCCCATTACCGACATGTACACAGCAACATTATTCTTGCATTCCCACGCCACCCTCTTGGAATTGCAGACCACTCTCCTACTCACGCCTTACCCTCTTATCCTCTCATCTACTTCTGTAACTTCATTGGGGTCAAAGCAAAAAAAGAGGACACCAACATGTTCCCTGTTCTGTCCAAGAATCTGTACAGAAAACAGCTGCATCCAACTTTAGATTTTACTGTGTAACTCACGGTAGATAACCCATAAGTCTCTAGGAACTTGGGAGCATTATCCCACTAGCTTGATCCTGAATACATCCGCACCCATTGCCGAGGAAACAAACGATAAAATAATCTGAAGCAGAGATAACTAGATTCTGCACATCTCGGTAAACCTCAATCCAGTCCCTGTCACGCTGCCCCAGCCGCCTTACATTTTGCGCCAACACGAACACCTGTGTAATGGCCTGCACCTGCATTTCGACCCTGCCCATAAGCCAGCTGATCCCTGCATGTCAAGAAGCCTTGAAACCACAAGGTAAATCGACTTGTAACCCCTCTTCATCTCTCACTTGTGTCTGCCCGACAATCAGCACAAGGTAAGGCCCCAAGTTTTTTTCTCCACTTCTGTTGTCCCTTCTATTCTCCTGATGTCCAAGACAAAGTGCAGGCTTCTTACTCAACTTCCTCCTCCTCCTGCTATGCATAAGCCACTCACGCAGCCCTCTAGGGTCTGTCAAAGAAATCTGGATCAGAAGCTACTGAACACCCCACTGAAGCATAATCAGAAGGTAAATCCTTCAAAACAAAGTTAGTTTGCTTCAACCCCTTATCTGTCTCATTTCTGTTGTGCCGAGAATAACACCTGAGGAAAAACCATTCTAGTTGAGGCCGAGAGTTTAGGGACTGGAAGTCTCATTTTGTGCCAAGAGCAACCAAGGGAAATCTGCTAAGCTACTTGAGTGGTGAGTTACATCTAAACTAATTTCTTGATCAGAAAACAGAAACAAAAAAACTGTTGAGAAGGGCAAGAATGTGACGAAGATAAAAGGTCAAAGCGGTCCACGCCTTAGACCCCGGCCCAGACCATGAGCCTCCTTCAGGACCCTGTTCAGGCTCCAATTTGGGCACCAAGCATCAATCCGGGTCCTAGGCCGCCTGACCAGGTCCTATGTTCCGGCCCCGCACTCCATGATCGGGTCCCGTATTCCGGCCCGCACTCTATGATCGGGTCCCGTATTCCGGCCCGCACTCTATGATCAGGTCCTATATTCCGGCCCCGCACTCTATGACCGGGTCCCGTATTCCGGCCCCGTGCTCTTTGACCGGATCCCACATCCTACACTATTAGACCGGAAGGCTTTACATGAAGAGGAGTGCCAAAATAAAGAAGGTTGCTCTAATAAAGTGATAACACATGTACAAGGGTTAGGAGATAGACCTCACCCTAGAAGTCTATAAATAGAGATAGGGGGCTCATTGGTAAGGGGACACAAGATTAGAAGAGAGAGAAAACACTAGAAAGCTCTCTAAAGTTGTAATAACAAAGGAGGTAATAAAGATATTGTCAATAAGTGGATGTAGGCTGGATTATGGCCGAACCACTATACGTCCCGGTGTTCTGTTAGTTCGTGAGATTAGAGGAACCAGATTATGTATTTTCATTTGGCGCCGTCTGTGGGAAACGGACGACTGGAAACAGTAAACCACGATTCAGCTATACCACAAAATATGAATGTCAGATTTGAGTGGATCCGGCGAAATTGCGTTTCGTGTGGTCTGGCGCGAGAAGATGATTGTTTCGATTAAGCAGGAATGGATGATTTTGAAACTCATTGAATGTTTAAAGGTTGAACGAGAGGAAGTCTTGGTTCCAAGGTCACTTTACAAGAATCGGAATAGGTAAAGGGAGCCGCAATCATCAGGGATCGAAAGAAGATCGAAGAAAGGAGATCGCAGAATTCTCGCCAACGGAATCAATTCCGAACTGAAAGTTGATGAAGATTTCTAACAACAGAAAATGAAATAAGAAATTGGAATTGAGGATCTTGATTCAGAGCGTTGAACGATCGAAGTAGGAAGTTTACAGCGTCGATTAAACAGAAAATCCGGAAGATGATGAGAAAAGCCCAACCAACGACAAAAACCGTGACGGCGCAATCGACATCGCCTCCGACTTTGGAATCCCAACAGCAGGATTCCAATTGCTAATCCAAGCAGATCAGGAGAGAGCCTCGTTCTGTTGCACCAGAAAGCGGCATAAGCTTGATTAAAGGGATTCAGTCGAAGAAACCAGCCCAACCTGAACAACATCTACAATGCATTCTCCTCCCAACCAGGCATCCCCAGGGGCATCCCATCAGCGGAATGGTTGAAGTTGTGGTCAACTTTGAAAGATCGGAACGAATGATAGAACTCCAACCAAGAAGTCAGATTACGGATTGAGAACCTAGATGGGAAATCACAAAGCGAAGGCATTATCGACTAAAGAGTCCCATCTACATGAAGATTGGATGCCGGATCTAGCACAATTAAATCAGACGCTAAAATTCTCTGAAACTTTCTCCCCTTCTTGCTTACGAATGTTATATCTTATATATTTACGCCACTACTTGGTAATTGTTTGAACAGATTTTCAATCAAACCTCGTCGAAAGCATAGGAAGAGATCGACGAAAGCCAGGGGAGATAATCTGGAACCATGGCGCGGCGTCGACCGGACGGCTTCTTCTTCCAGATTTCCTTGGCAGCATCTCAGTCTCAGCCCATGACCGGAAGGCAGCCGGATTGCCTTGGCCGCATCAGATATCCTCGGCCGCATCAAATTTCCCCGGCCGCATCAAATTTCCTCGGCCGCATCAAATTTCCTCAGCCGCATCAGATTTCCTCGGCCGCATCAAGTTGTCTTGGCCGCATCAGATTTCCTCGGCTGCATCAAGTTGTCTTGGCCGCATCAGATTTCCTCGGCTGCATCAAGTTGTCTTGGCCGCATCAAATTTCCTCAGCCGCAGCAGACTTCCTTGGCCGCACCAGATTTCCGGTGCCGCATCTCAGTCCATGGCCGGACTTCTTTGGCCACACTGATTAGAAAAGATTACCGAAAGTACTATCACCATCAAACTTCAAACTGGAAAGTGCAGGTAACCAACCTAGAAAAAAGGAATTCGTTCGAAGCATAGCAAAAGAAGGAAAATATGATTATGCGGAGAATTTGGCAAAGTTTGGAGCAGCTAAGACCTGGGTGCATTATGCATGTTTCGGACTTGGCATACCCGGGCAGAGACTGGTCAAAGTAGCAGAAAGCAAGCAAGGTCCAAAGGTTCAAGGCCGGGTGCAACATCGATTTAGCTTGAGTTTGAAACCAAGCGCACCACCGTCGCCGTCGATTTGACTCAAGGCCAGGCGCATCATCGTTCTGGCTAGAGACCGAGAGGCATCGACCGGATTTCTCCTCTCTTGACTGGGCTACAGCCTAGATGACGGCCTCGATTCAAAAGAAAGCAACTGGGACATGCTACAAGCATCCGAAGCTAATCACTAAAGGCATAGCGCCGGAAGGCATCAACCAGAGGTCTCCTCTCCTGGTCAAGCATACCGCCGGAAGACATCGACCGGAAGTCCTTTTCTCTTGGCCAGGCATACGCCGGAAGGCATCGTCATCGTCAAAAATTCAAAAGCAAGATCAAAACTTTCTTCGCAAGCGGCAAGCTCCGAGCAGCATCTCAGTCAACATCTCAACATCATCAACAAAGGAAGATGCGCTCAGGCTCTCGCCCAGAACATATAACCAAAACTAATTATCGAGATAAGTCCAAATTCCCTTACATCAGCTTATGATGAAACTTATTAACAGTTATATTTTCTTCATATAAAGACGTCTAAATCCTTAATTGAAGAGATGAAATTGCTATGATCTGCACAAACCCAGGTTTTTACCAAGCCACCCAGAAGCTATAATCAAATTCTAAAAGTTTTCAATATTCAGGAAGCAATGATGCGAGTTTGTCCAGATGTAGTTATCCAAACTTGGTTTATATGTGAACCTCTTGTCTTGTTTTATGTGAAGAATTACAAACCTGTCTCTTGTCAGCCCCATCGTTTTTGAATAACAATTGCTCTGCCCTTTAGCAAAATATGGAGCGCATATACTATAGTTTTCAACTGACGTAAAAGATCTCTGCTGCAATCTTGTTTTCCTTCATATTCAAAAAAAACAAACCCTTCTTGTAACCTGGCTGAACTGGCAAAGAGGTTATGGACCTCTGTTGTCATTTTAATTCTGCTAATGATTTAAGTTTCAAAACTGACGCATATCCTTATAGTCGATGTTCTCCTTTCCCTTATTTTTGGGTGTTAACATTGATCCTTTAGTATGAGTTTCAAAATTCTAGAGATGCGATTACCTTTTGCTTACCCAAAATTTCTCTTCTGTTGCTGATCTAAGGTCTTGGTGATCCTGAATTCTGATTTCTATTGGAAATTTAGGCCAAAGAAATGCTTATGAAAATTTTGTTCGGTTTTAGTCTTCGGTGAATAAAGATCCTCTAATTATGGCCTTGTCTGCAAGTCCTCATTTACCTGGTCCACTGCTCCTTTCATGGCATAAAATTCAAACATGATCGCTGCTCCCTTTTGCTTCACTTGGCTTCGGATCTGCGAAGTTTTCTCTACCTATTAGGAACCATGGTTAACCTTTGAGAAATTATGTAAAGAAAATGGCAGCAGGATTCTGGTTTTGCCTAAACTCCAAACTTGGTTTTAATTTAAGTTACAATTATGTTAATCTGATTTAAGATTTGTGCTCTAGACAAAATTGCCATAGCATTTTTTCTGGACAGTTTTCATACTTTGCTCTACGATAAAACACTTTGCCTCTGTCTTCTTTGATAAAAACTTTCCAGCTTTAAGCTTTCAGCTTTATAATACAGCAATTCAGGTCCTTGTTTAAGGTACACTCTTTTCTGTTAAAACATATAGTGACTTGAGTTTGTGATTAGTCTGATCAAGTGGTTACTTCTTCACAAGGGGTTTTCTTTTACTTAAATTGATTCATTTTTCTAGTTTATACAATCTGAAGCAGCCTCTAAAAGCTACCTTCACTGCTCATCTTCTTACTGCTACTGTTACATTGCATCTTGTTGCTGCTACTGCAGCAAATGTTGTCATTACTGCTCATCTATTCGCTGTTATCAGAAGTCTATACAAAAAATTTCTTTTGAATTTAGTTTCCAACTCGGTTGAATAAAGACTAAGATGTTTACTAACCTGATCTCTGCATTATAATATGATTCTGAGTTTCAATCAACTCTTTAGCCAGAAACACCGGTGGTCCAGGTTAATTTCTGCTGCAACATCTTTAAATATTGTGCCGTGTTACCTTGTTTTTCCAACTTCCGAGAGGACTGTTTCAGCAATTTTCTATCTATAAAAACATTCGTTCATTCTTAGACAGTTTTTTGTTTCCATTACTAATTTTTGTTCACAGTAATCTTTAGAGTATCTGCAAACCTAAAAACCCATCTTCTTTTTATTCTTACTGGTGTTTAGTGCCACTGTTTGGAAATGAGTGTCTTTGATTTCGTATCTAATAAGTCATGTTTAAAGGTGAACTATGCATACTGTTATAGTTATCAAATTATCGATTCCGAATTATGAAATTTTGGCACTCTTATTTAAAAGACCATTCCAGTTAGGATTTATGCGGCAGGACATTTGCATGACTACCTTTACCGCTTCTCTTATGTGTGTGCACTGCCATAAGTGTGTAGATTTTCATACCTCAATTGCCATGATCATCTTCTACATTGGATTAACTAGGCAATGTCATCACCGTGGTTTTAACATCCATCTCTGAAGGGGACATGTTTCCAAAAAGATCATGCAACTTGCTCATTATTATGCAACTTGCTAATTATTCTCAAAATAGCGACATTCCTGCTGTGCCTCGACCTGATCTATCTTTTCATTATAGGATTTGTAGAACTGCACCTCTGTCCAAACACAACAACAAGAGAAAGCGTCAGCTAAAGAAATTCCCTGCGATGGATAATAGGCGAACAACAAACAAAAAAGGGAGATGCTCCAGAATTTATATTAATCTGCCGATAAGAATCATCAGCAGCCGCGCACCAAGAGCGGCGAGTCACATGGAGGGGGAGGAGTCCAGCATCTAATTTGTTCCTCCAGGTAGAAAGATGTCCAAAGATACATTTAAAATACTCAGCGACCGGGGTGATTGAGTCCTGAGTCAAATGCTAAGTGGTCATCCGAAAGCTTCACCATTAAAGGCCCTCTTCTAGAGTCCATCATCATCCGGAAAGGAGAACAAGACTACCTTCACAAGCTCCTATGGAAATGATTGGTGTCGCTCAAAAAATCTACAAAAAATAAAAAATAAAATAAAAAGGAAGCCGGGTCCATCCCTAAAAGAAGTCAGAGCAGCGGCAAACTGTTGCCAGCCCAATCGAGGAGTCGGCAGAAGAGCCAGTTCTTGGGTCGATTTTTGTTTCCAACAAATGGTATCAATACTGTCCTAATCCAAGATTCCGCACCAAAGGACCGGGCCGAATGCAGGTGCAGAACCGGACAAGATCTCCAAAGATTACACCACTTTCAAACTGCACCAACATTATTTCTACCACAGCAATTTATGGGGTACCTCTCGGTTACATCTCTACAAACTAATTGCTTTAACCACAAGTCCGCTAGTGCTGCATCGGATGAAGCTGTATGCTCATGACAGTTGGGATAAGAAGAGGAAAAAAGTTCTATTTGGCCTTATGAGGAGAACCCAAACTCCAGAGCAGCAGCGTGAAGGCTGAGATCAGTCAAGCAGAAGGCAGTGCCCAGGAGGGCCGCTCACTTCAAACAATCATTCATCCTTACGAATTCTATTATTTTGGATACCTTCAAAAGTGGTATTTTGTAAAAAATCTATCCTAACAAAATTTCAAAAAGTCTGCATCATTTCTGCACTATCATACTAATAAGTTTATAAAGAAAGTGCAGGTACCCTTTTCCAGGGGACTGATCACCCCCTGAGGTAATTAAAGAAAGCACCGGCCAACGAGCCGCAGGCACTTGTGCCTTGAAAGTAAAAGAAAGCACCGGCCAACGAGCCGCAGGCACTTGTGCCTTGAAAGTAAAAGAAAGCACCGGCCAACGAGCCGCAGGCTATCATGCCTTGAAAGTAAAAGAAAGCACCGGCCAACGAGCCGCAGGCTATCATGCCTTGAAAGTAAAAAGAAAGCACGGCCAACGAGCCGCAGGCTATCATGCCTTGAAAGTAAAAGAAAGCACCGGCCAACGAGCCGCAGGCACTTGTGCCTTGAAAAGTAACACTTTGGGTTGAAATGAAACCCGGCCATCGAGCCAACAACAAAAAAAACCCATCTCTGGCCCCATCAGGAGCTCTGGTCGCCTGTAATGGGTGCATTGTTAGGTGTGGGACGCCGCACCATACTTGAATCACAAGTACCATCCTTTGGCTAGCATAAGCAAAGTTGGGAAAATATATTATCTTTGTTCTCCCTTTAAGGGGATTATCATCCTTTGGCTAATATAAGCAAAGATTTAATCATCATATTATTTCACCCTTTCAAAAAGGGAATGTTTCTTATTAAAAGAACCATTGGTCTTCTTTATGGAGATCTTATTATGGACTTCTGGATTTCTGGATTTCTGGCCTTCTTAAATATTACATATCAGGACATCAGGGGATCCATCCATCAAGATATTACGGGATCCATCCATCAAGATATACTATTTCAAAGATTTATGTCCCAGAATTACCAGTTTGACAGATTCAGAAGAAAGACACTTGTGGGACTTTTGATTGTACTAATTGTACCGATTTTTTGTAAGTTCATGTTTCTTTGTAAAAGCTAAAGAAAAAGAACTTGTGGGACTAGGAGATAGGAGATAGGAGAAAGGAGAAAAATGTAAATTTATATCTCTTTTTATAAGTTCCACTTTTTTAAGTGCCAAAAAGTAGAACTTGTGGGACTGATGAGAGGGGCAAGAATGTGACGAAGAGAAAAGGTCAAAGCGGTCCACGCCTTAGACCCCGGCCCAGACCATGAGCCTCCTTCAGGACCCTGTTCAGGCTCCAATTTGGGCACCAAGCATCAATCCGGGTCCTAGGCCGCCTGACCAGGTCCTATGTTCCGGCCCCGCACTCCATGATCGGGTCCCGTATTCCGGCCCGCACTCTATGATCGGGTCCCGTATTCCGGCCCGCACTCTATGATCAGGTCCTATATTCGGCCCCGCACTCTATGACCGGGTCCCGTATTCCGGCCCCGTGCTCTTTGACCGGATCCCACATCCTACATATTAGACCGGAAGGCTTACATGAAGAGGAGTGCCAAAATAAAGAAGGTTGCTCTAATAAAGTGATAACACATGTACAAGGGTTAGGAGATAGACCTCACCTAGAAGGTCTATAAATAGAGATAGGGGGCTCATTGGTAAGGGGACACAAGATTAGAGAGAGAGAAAACACTAGAAAGCTCTCTAAAGTTGTAATAAAAAGGAGGTAATAAAGATATTGTCAATAAGTGGATGTAGGCTGGATTATGGCCGAACCACTGATAAGTGTGAAATTTATATAGTTTTGTAGGTGCTTGGTCATTATATTATGTAACTTTTTACGCACCTTCTCACACTTATCCTATGCTTTTGAACTCTTACTTTAGGTAGGAACTAATTCCAATTTATATGATAAAATCAGGAATAATGACAGAAATGCATAGTTCTCCTCACGAGCTTTCCAACGCAACAAACGGCGGGTCAAACGGACTTATAACGAAGAATCTGGAGCCGATTCAAGATTGGAGTACACTCTGTGTATATATATAATACAAACACGCGCAGACACAATAGGCGTGTCCGCCTGATAACTCGCGGACTAGACACGGGTGTCCGCCTCGCGGACAGGACAGAGGTGTCCGCCTCATAAGTGGCGGACATCAGTGAAGCTACCGCATGTTAAGGAGGCGGAAGCAATAGAGACAACCGCCTCATAAGTGGCGGACAAGAGTGAAGCTACCGCATGTTAAGGAGGCGGGCAGCAATAGAGACAACCGCCTGATTTCGAGCGGACAAGAGAGGCAGAACCGCCTGGCGGACATGCATACATGCGCACAGAACAGAATTTCGCACAGTTTTCTTCTCCGATGGGCGCCGCATTCGAACTGCTACCTCATTAATTGCAGACGGTCGCCCACCTTAATTTCTGCACGCGTGACTCTGCAATCAATTGCTCTGCCCCCGATGAAATCTCTGACAGCAATTTTTCCAGATCTGCATATCGACTCCACCGCCTTTGACTACTGCGCCGCTCATCTCCTTGTTTGCATCCTGTTCCACGTATCTATAAATAGAGCTGCAAATCACTCTGCTCAAATGGTCCATTAATCGTCCATCATCCAGTCATTCACCCACGATCCAATTTACTCCACTCCATTCACAAACCCATTCACAAAATCACCCGACACCATACTACTCCATCGCCCCCACCTTCACCTTTCCCATTTCACAAACAATTCACTTACGTACACATCCATTCACAATTCACAAATCACTCGACCACCACCACAAAACTCACGCCCCACCATTCTCCGTATATTATCATCTACCTCAAATCTATTCCGGTCTGTCAGAATAACGGAGCAGGAGTCAGCGAACAGATGATTTCTTTTACTCTTACCTCTGCTCATTTATTTAACATGTCCGGTTAGATTATTTATACTCTGGGAGATGGTTATTATTAGTTTGTTTTAATTGTGCACTTTATTTTACCGGTTTAAGTTAATTATAATTTGATACGATTAATGTTATTATCTCGCTTTTTAATAAATTACATGAGTTTATTAAATTGCTTTACGAAATCTATTTTGATCAGATCCGTGATAAATAGATAGGTCATATTAATTGTTATGTCTGTGGAAGAATTTATTCTGATTGAATAAATTTAGTATTTCAGATGCAAAATTATATTCCTTTTAACTAGCCGTTTACATGTGTTTTGCCTGAGTTTAGATCAAACCTTGCATGTTCTGGTAAACGAGGTCATTAGAATTTAGGATTTAAATCTGAAGACTATAAAAGGAATTTTGCCAAATTATTCTTAATTAAACCGGTAGAATAGCATAATTAATCAAACGAGTAAAACCTGAACCCAGAGTCCGTTCTTCCATATTCACAACCACTTTTAATATTCTGTTATTTTAATTATTAGCTGTTATTTAAATTCTTGTTGACTTTATTATAATTCACAGTTTAGAACAAAACAAAAATTCCCCCTCAATTTATAACCTTTGCTAAGTCTAGATAATTGTCACATAGTCCCACGGTTCGATACCTGGTTCCCATAAACTCTACTACAATAACCAGGATTTTTTGCAACCTGACGGTTTTCTGATTTATTATTCTCTAAGATTATTTCTTGGTATTTAATAGGTCAAATTTCTCGTTTGCAAATTGGCGCCGTTGCCGGGGACTAGACTCCTGTCTAGTCCTTAGCTTGGGTTATTATTAATTAAAAAAAAAAATTATTATTATTACTATTATTATTGTATCTATCTATTTTTATTTTATTTTACTCTACTTTTAAATTTTTGTGGAATCTATTTTTCTTTTTTGCAGACTGTTGATGGTGTACACTCGTTCTTGGTCAGACACTCATCTCGATTGGGACAGAATCCTTGACCCGGAAATCGAACGTACCGCTCAACTAGCCAGACGCCAACAGAGGTTCCAAAGAGAAATACAAATGGCAACTCCTACAAACGGTAGCCAAGCAATGAAGCAATTTAGCAGACCAGCAGCCATTCCAAGAAGAAGCCCAGTAGCTCTTCCTACGCTACCACCTGAATTAATGAAGGAATGGAAGGATCTGAAGCCATCACATCAAAACAAGGTCATACGAGAGATGCCCTCAGGCACATTTGACGGTTCCAACCCCAACGACGCCCTAGATCATGTCAACCGATTTCTAATAAATATTGATCAAATTGGGTGCTCAGATAGTCTCCTGGAGTATGCTAGAATGAGTTTATTTCCTAGCAGCCTCACTGGTGAAGCAATGAAATGGTTCTACTGTCTTCCCTCTGGTATTATCACTAGTTGGGAGGAGATGACAACCAGGTTCTATGAAAAATACTATCCTATTTCTAGAACTAGGAATTTGGTTGCTGCTTTACTTGCTTTTAAACAGGGAGGTACTGAGACTATCTGTGAAGCTTGGGATCGTTTTAAAGAAATGCTCCGACAGTGTCCTCATCACGGACAAGATCTCACTTGTATAGCTATGACGTTCTTTAATGGATTGCAGCATATACATCAAGCCGAAGTTAGATCAGCTTTGGGAGGAAACATCCTCAACCGATCCGGCAATGATTTCATGGCGGCCATGGAGACGTACATTGAAGAAGTTCGTCAGTGGGGCACCGAAGGTGGCAGAACTATGACTATGGGTGCCAAAGGTGCAAGAAATATAGATCCTTGGATGGAGCAGATGGCAGAGTCACAAGCTCAACAATCCACACTGGTAAGCTCACTAGTGAAAAGATTTGACGATTTTCTAATTAATGGTCAGCCTTCTCAGCAGGTAAAGAGGATAGCTTCATCGTCCTCATCTGAAGCTCTGTGCTCTCATTGTGGTGGTGACCACTCGTTTGAAGTATGCCCTTATCTGGAGGAGATACGGGTCGCTGAAGAAGCCAACTTTGTAGGGCAAGGGAATTACCGACAGCCATGGAACCGAAATCAACATCCGAATCTCAGGTATGGTAATCCCAACAATGCCTTAAATTCGAATCTTTTACAAAGTAATGTGCAGGGACCTGTGAGCCTCGATTTTAAACCCTATCCTATGTTGATGAAGTTGATTGGGATCTAGTCGGGTTTTAGGTCCACTTAAGTCTAGAGTAAATAACTATGTATATAACAATAATTAAATCGAGCAGGCTCGTCACTGGAACCTATTATGAGTCGCCACCTAATTTTGACCTAGATTAATTAGGAAGGAGTTCGGGTTCGGGGGCTTGATATTCGACTTAATTAGGGTTCAATTACTCATTACCCTTCCTAGGTCGTTTTCCTCTACTGGTTTTATTTACGGCTTATACGAGTCGTTTTAACCTAAGTGCGCGAGCTTCTGTTTTTTGTGTTTTTTAGCATTTTTTGACAGAAAACTAAAGGGAAATTAAATTACCTAAAACCTAGGGTTTCGGAGGCAGAATTAGGTCAAATTTTGTTTCGGTCCGTGGCCACGGACCTATGTCCGAGACCACGGACCCTAGTTAACCTATAAAAAATAAAAGTCGCATTAAATAGAAAACAGAAAATTGTAAAGTCGGGGCCACGGACAGGCCGTCCGTGGGCCCCGAATCATTAGAAAAAACCTAAATTTTTAAAATTTAAAAATCTCGCCGCCGTCCGTGGGCGTCCGGGCTTACGGACAAGGAGTCCGGGACCCCGGACATGACGTCGTGGGTGCGGACCGCCCTCGAACGGCGGCGGTAAAGGCTGTTCCCCGAAGGTGTTTTGACTCAAATTTTATGGGTGTGTAGCCTGAGAGATGTACAAGACGTTAGTGATTTAAAGTTTTCAATTTGAGTTCGAATTAAGCACGGAACTTAGTAAAAGTTATTGGACAGAAGCTTAAACAAACAGCGATACAGAAGCGTACGAAAGGTTAGTTTGAGCCCAAAATTGACAGAGAGTTAATAAGGTCGTGGGGAATTAGAAAAGTAGAGTTGCAACCTGTTTTACCTTCGAATTCAAGGTGATTCTTCACACCGGGATTCGTCGAGTGCTTCGTTGATGGCAGACCCGAAAGGATTTTCGAACCAAGCTTCTGGTTGTTGGTTGTTCTTGCTTGTTCTTCACGTTTTGGTGTGTTTTTGTGGGTTTTGATGACTATTGATGCTTTGGGGATTGGAAAACGTGTTAGATGGTGATTTCGGGGATTTTCGGTATGATTTGGTGGCCGGTGTTGGAAAACGTGAGAGAGAGTGAGGAGGCTGTGTTTTCTGATTCTCTAGGGTTCTTGAGCATATGAGGTTCTGATTTTATCCAAAACCTATCCCCGTATATAGACTTTCTTAAAGATAAAGAGAATCTAGTTAAAAGTAAGATTTTTCGATATTTTAACTAAGTAACTTCCCAAAAAGAATTTTGCTATTAAATTTTAACACATGTCAAGAATGGATATTATGAAATTTTCTGAGGTGAAACGAATTTTTAAATGCTGGAGCATTTTTAAATTGAATTTCTCGTCAGATTCAGTCAGAAATTACTAGAAAATTATTGGAAATTCGAAAAAATCAAAATTCCAACGCCATTATGCTTAAAATGTCATCCTCTATCATGGGTTAAAATATCAAGCATTTCGAGCTGATTTGGGCACCCTTTGGAGGGAGAGAAAGAATATAGGAGAACTCATAAGCCTTAAAATTACGAAACGCCCCTGACAATGACGAAACTGCTCCTCCGGCCCTGGAACACGCCGATCGGGCCAGAGTCTCACGTTGATGGAGATGGCTCTCACAACCTCGTAGACCCTAACCAGGGGTCAAAATTTTGGGTATAACAGATTGCCCCCCGTAACTGGACTTGTAACGGTGAATAAGTCTGGTTGATGCTTGGAGGTGGTGCCCCAAAATTTTGGACTCCACAGAATCCTCCAGTTGTGTGAAAGGGGGTTAACGATGCCCAACAATTCGGAGGCGCTGACTACCTAAGCTACAAAGCATTGTCGAGTTTTCTAAGGCGCTGACTACCTAAAGGTAATAATGAGGTAATGTCAGACTATTCTAAGGTGCCGACTACTATAAGGATGATACGATGTCAAGCTATTTCTAAGCGTTGACTACCTAAATGATGATAATGTTGTCGAGCTATTATAAGGCGCTGACCACCTAAAGTGATGAAAATGATGTCAAGCTATTCTAAGGCGTTGACTACCTAGGATGTAAAAACTGGATGGCATGCAAATGCCAAGATGCTGAAATGCTAATGAGGCAAATGATGCTGATGCTGATGATAATGCCGGTGATTTTGATGATGCCGGATGCTTCTGGGGATCGAAACCGTTCCAATGCTCCTGGTTGGTATACTATGGGGACTTAGTGCCTTGCCCACCAACTTGGGTGCTGGGATAACTTCTAGATTACAAGGGGGACTTATTGCCATGCCCCACTAGTGTTTTCTCCCAAGAAGTTGACATGAGATGGGGACTTATTGCCTCGCCCCGCCAACTTAGATCACGCTCTATCTCGCACTGAAGATGATACTAGGTTCCCGTACTGGTCTCGCACTGAAGAAGATGATGGGTCTCCACTGAAGATGATACTAGGTCTCGTACTGGTCTCGCACTGGATGATGACGCTCGGTCTCCGCACAGAGAAGATGATGGGTCCTCGCATGAAGATGATGCTAGGTCTCGTACTGGTCTCGCACTGGATGATGACGCTCGTCTCGCACAGAAGAAGATGATGGGTCTCGCACTGAAGATGATGGGTCTCGCACTAACGAATATGATGGTTTCGCACGATGAAGATGCATGGTCTCGCACTGAAGAAAATGATGGGCCTCGCACTGATGAAGATGGTGGTCTCACACTGGAGTCTCGTACTGAATGCTGGATCTCACACTGATTCTAGGTCTCGTATGAATGAAGAAGATGCTAGGTCTCGTACTGAATGAGGAATCTGCAGGGCCTTTCACCGATTTTGGGTCTCGAACTAAAAATAAATTAGGAGGATAATGGTCTCGTGCAAATGGTAAAACTGATCACTGGAGGCCAAACATGGCAATGACATAAGATGTAGCAATCAAAATATATGAAAGACTCGTTCAGAACAGGAATTTGTTGAAAAAGGTGCCAAACGTGGCAGTGTTTGAAGAAAATTTTGTTTACTGAAAAGGAAAAGTGAAATTATCATTTCCTGACCATAGATTTCGGACTTGCAATTTATCTCCTAGGAGATGAACATGCCATCGGGGTGGGTATGGTGTATGATGTAAGGTAAGGGCTTTTGTGGGCCTGTGTAGTGGTAGTGGTGTTGTGGAGGTAAGGGCTTATGTGGGCCTGTGGGAATGGTGGTGGTGACGTTTGAGCTTTGGGTTCCAATTGGCGTTGTCATAGCAATGTTGGAACCAACAATTGCCCCCAGTATTTTCCCTTAAGACAATCTGAGCTTGAGTTCATGGCAATCGATCGGAACGATCGATTGCCCCCAGTATTTCCTTTTATTAAAACGTGCGAACGAGTCTCGTCCTCAACAGGGTCAAGGCTTATGTTTTTACGTGGTGCTTCCTAACCTACACTCGCGTGTTTGGTGTTTGCACTCGTTCCTCACCTACGGTCATAACTTCTAAACCATTGAATTCGATATTTGATGGATTTACGCATTTGATCTGTTACTTTCACGTGATTGGACACACAACTATCAAGTCGGAAGTCTTTAAAGCTTATACGTGGCCATAGGGTGAGAAAGACGACGGGATCATGGAGGGATATTTAGGATATGTGGAGCTAAATGGGTGACCAAAGCTGCAACTTGCGTCCTCTCTCAGATTCATCTTCCTTGTCTTGAAGTCGGTCTAACTGCTTCATGTTGACGTTGTTTTTGAGCTTCTGGACCTGGACTTTTGGAGTTGTCCTTTACACCATTTCTCTTTTTTGTCATTTGGACTTCTTCGAGGCACTTCGGGTTCGCCTTTTTTTGTTTTATCCTTTCTTGACTTGCCTTTGGGGTTCTTGTGTTTCCCGGTTTTTGGGCTTCGAGAGCTGTTTTGACGTGAGCTCTTTTGATCCTGTGTCACTTTGGGACCATTTACGGATCACTTCGTCATGCTGATAGCGGCATTGCTTCTCGACTGATATAATGTTTATCCGAGTCGGGCTCCTTGCTTCCTTTGGTCACCTGGGTCGACATTCATCAGTTGGCTGGTTATTTTGTGGAGCTCGTAATATCAAAAGGGATATATGAAAGGCTCAGCGGGGGTGCCTAGGGTATATGACAGGGTTTACAAGCTTTTTGGCTATGTGGTGCTGTACCTAGGTGCTTCTTCATTCCTGATAGTTGTGTATCCGCTCTTTGTTACTTTTCGCAGGTCTAGAGTAAATTTACAAATTATCTCCTTCGGTCGGAGTTATGCATTTACCTTTTCCTTTGTATGTGGTCTCACCAAGTCGTGTAAAAATGACACGCCCGTTCACTCATTGTTTTTTCCGCTCAAGATACTCTCGTGAATTTCACTTAGAGACTAGTCACACGCTTAAACGAAGATTAAAGTGAACGCTCCGAACTCAGATTGCCCCCAGCATTGACCTGGGGTTTATGACAACACTTAAACGGATGTGGATTTGGAACCGCTTCGGTGGTTTGGAATGGACTGTGGGACTTAGAAGGGCATGTTCAAATTTCAGAAACAAAATACAAGTCTTGCTGCCATTGTCGGAAATAATTATTTCATGAACCATTTTCTCAAAAGAAACTTGTGTGAAACAAAATCTTTTTTTTTTTGTTACCCCTTTAGACTCAAAAAAGTCATCCATTTGTGAACATGAGGAAGAAGATGAAAAATCGATACTTCTTATTGGTGGTTTGAAAAACGTCATTCTTTGAAAACTTTGAACGATGCACTTGAAAGATGGATGTTTTAACAAGTTATGCAGTAAATGCATGGGAACCCTAAACTTTCCATTGAATTCGAGCTCTGCTGAACTGTCTATGTCGGCATGCTGAAGACCCGAGCTCTTGACTGCCAGGATGTCGCTAAGATGACCGTGACTGTCCTCTTCTTGGACTCGTGTGGGCTCCGTGAAGAGTCTGAACTAGGAACGCCTATAAGTTGCGCACGAGGCCTGCCTGAATGTGAGGTACATGGCTTGAAACGGTTTCACGAATATGGATGGGCACTCGGGCCTGGATGACTTCATGGATGTGGATAGGCACTCGGGCCTGGATGAATTGAAGGTGAGGCACACAGGCCATGATGATTCATAAGTGGGTTGGCACTTGGGCGAATGTGTTGGTGAGATTGTGGCACTTTGGCCGGATTGTTGTGTGAAGATGTGCCGTTGGGCCGGATGTTGGGAAGATGTGGTCTTGGGCCAGAGTGTTTGAAAGTACAGTGCTTGGGCCAAAGAGTGTTTGAGGATGTGGTGCTTGGGCCGGAATGTGTTTGAGAATGTGGCACTTGGGCCGAAATGTGTTTGAGAATGTGGCACTTGGGCCGAAATGATTAGGGATTGGTGCGCTTGGGCCGGAAAGTGTTGGGATAGAAGTAAGACATATGGGCCTGAGGGACTTCTAGACTGGAATGGATGTGTGGGCCTGAAGGCCCTTAATCTGGAAGTGATACATACAACCTGAAGGAAGCCATATGAACTATGAATGGGCCACTGGGCTGAGAGAGAAACATTGAAGTCTAAGACTTGTTGATGTCCCTGCTGGGCCTTGAGCCAGAAACTAGAATGAATGAGTTATGAAAATTATCTTGAATTCGAGTGAGTTGAAACCTAAACAAATGGTTTTGAGTGGGCCTAAAAGGTATGACACCTAGATCTAGGGCTTTGGGCCAGGGCCCAAACAAAAAGTTCACCTAGACTAGAATGGGCCATGGGCCGAAATGGAAAAACCGATTGATTTTCATGCTTATGGACTGCTTTAGGTAGATTGGCTTTTCATAGCCTAGAACTAAATTGATAATTCAAATTAGGCTGAAAAGAAATCACCTAAATCTAAGCTTTTGGGCTGAAGCCCGAGCAAATAACTCACACATTCTAATCAAGCAAGGCCTTTGGGCCGCAAAACATAAAGCCGCGATATCGGGTTGGGCTGAGTTGATGTAGGAAAAGTTCCTATCTCTCTAGGTTGGGTAGTGCCGATCATACAAGCAAACAAGGCCACACAAATTCAACATGTCCTCACTAGACGTTTAAATCAACCGGGTATGGATCGATCCGGAGAGGTGCTTGGGGCGTGGGCCCAGGTCACCACAAAGGAATAGGGCTTGCACGCTATTCCCTTTGGGCTTCCCCACTCTTTTCACATCACCTGAAGGTGTGCGTCTACGGTCGGTCTTTTCTAACCAAACAAAAGGGCTAGGTAAGGGCACGCCAGGAAACGCTTGGGGCTAAAGCCCAGGTATTAAGGGGGTGTGGTTAGACGACACCCTCCTCTTTTCCCCCGCTTATTCACATCACCTAAAAGGTGTGAGTCCCTGACAGGGGACCCTCAAACGGGTCCCGGGGTGAAATTGGTTTGTGTGGACCCTCGCTCTCATATGATGCCAAGGTGCAGAAAATTAAAGTGCGCACGAAAGTAAACAAACAGAGTAATAAGGCCATAAATAAACATTTTCGAGTTAAGCCCTCTTTCTTAAAATTAAAACAAGTTAAAATTAAGAAGTATGTCCCCAGCAGAGTCGCCAGTCTGTGAGCCTCGATTTTAAACCCTATCCTATGTTGATGAAGTTGATTGGGATCTAGTCGGGTTTTAGGTCCACTTATAGTCTAAGATTAATAACTATGTCATATAACATAATTATTAAATCCTAGGCTAGCTCACTGGAACCTATTATGAGTCGCACCTAATTTGACCTAGATTAAATTAGGAAAGGAGAGTTTGGGTTCGGGGGCTTGATATTCGACTTAATTAGGGTTCAATTACTTTCATTACCCTTCCTAGGTCGTTTTTCCTCTACTTGGTTTATTTACGGCTTATTACGAGTCGTTTTAACCTAAGTGCGCGAGCTTCTGTTTTTTTGTGTTTTTAGCATTTTTTGACAGAAACTAAAGTGGAAATTAAAATTACCTAAACTAGGGTTTCGGAGGCAGAATTAGGTCAAATTTTGTTTCCGTCCGTGGCCACGGACCTAATGTCCGAGACCACGGACCCTAGTTAACCTATATGAAAAATAAAAGTCGAATTAAATAGAAAACAGAAATTGTAAAGTCCGGGGCCACGGACAGGCGTCCGTGGGCCCGGACATCATTAGAAAAACCTAAATTTTAAAATTTAAAAATCTCGCCGCCGTCCGTGGGCGTCCGGGCTTACGGACAAGGAGTCCGGGACCCCGGACATGACGTCCGTGGGTGCGGACCGCCCTCGGACGGCGGCGTAAAGGCTGTTCCCGAAGGTGTTTTTGACTCAAATTTTATGGGTGTGTAGCCTGAGATGTACAAGACGTTAGTGATTTAAAGTTTTCAATTTGAGTTCGAATTAAGCACGAAACTTAGTAAACAAGTTATTGGACAGAAGCTTAAACAACAGCGATACAGAAGCGTACGAAGGTTATTTGAGCCCAAAATTTGACAGAGAGTTAATAAGGTCGTGGGGAATTAGAAAAGTAGAGTTGCAACCTGTTTTACCTTCGAATTCAAGGTGATTCTTCACACCGGGATTCGTCGAGTGCTTCGTTGATGGCAGACCCGAAAGGATTTCGAACCAAGCTTCTGGTTGTTGGTTGTTCTTGCTGTTTCTTCACGTTTTGGTGGTGTTTTTGTGGAGTTTTGATGACTATGATGCTTTGGGGATTGGAAAACGTGTTTAGATGGTGATTTCGGGGGATTTTCGGTATGATTTGGGTGGCCGGGTGTTGGAAAACGTGAGAGAGAGTGAGGAGGCTGTGTTTTCTGATTCTCTAGGGTTCTTGAGCATATGAGGTTCTGATTTTATCCAAAAACCTATCCCCTATATAGACTTTCTTAAAGATAAAGAGAATCTAGTAAAAGTAAGATTTTTCGATATTTTAACTAAGTAACTTCCCAAAAGATTTGCTATGAAATTTTAACCACATGTCAAGAATGGTATTATGAATTTTCTGAGGTGGAAACGAATTTTTAAATGCTGGAGCATTTTTAAATTGAATTTCTCGTCAGATTCAGTCAGAAATTAAATAGAATTATTGGAAATTCGAAAAATCAAAATTCCAACGCCATTATGCTTAAAATGTCATCCTCTATCATGGGTTAAAATATCAAAGCATTTCGAGCTGATTTGGGCACCCTTTGGAGGAGAGAGAAAGCCTATAGGAGAACTCATAAGCCTTAAAAATTACGAAAACGCCCCTGACAATGACGAAACTGCTCCTCAGGCCCTGGAACACCCGATCGGGCCGGAGTCTCTCACTGTTTGATGGAGATGGCTCTCACACCTCGTAGACCCAACCAGGGGTCAAATTTGGGTATAACAGGACCCCAGGCTTCTCTAGGCAACCATACATCAAGCTCGTCCTCAGATGCAGATGGGACAGGGCCAGAACTCTTACCAGCCACCTATTAAATCTGCATCTGATGAAAAGATGGAAAAGCTCCAAGATATAATTACTTCCATGGCTACCAACCAGAAGGAACAACAAACTCTCAACCAATCCTTGATGAATAGCCAGAGAAATCTGGAGCAGCAGATGAACCAGCTACTTAACAACCAGCATCAAAGGCAGCCAGGCTCATTTCCATCACAATCTCAGCAGAATCCAAGAGAGACGGCCAAGGCCTTGAGGATTTGCAATTGTGTATCTTCAGAGATCCAACCTGAGGATGAGCTCAGTGCAGCCGTGATTAAGAAGTGGCAAGCAGCTGGGATAATCAACAAGTGACTGCACAACAAACTGATGAAAAGATCACCCATTCTAATGAATCACCAGAGCCTTCGGTCCCACCAGTGGTAGTTTCTGAGGAGATACAGGCTCCAATCAATTCTTCCCTTCTCCATCTTCTATTCAAATTGATGTACCTTCTTCTACTCCTAAGCGAATAGAGCTTCCATTTCCAAAGGATGAAAAAGAAGTGTTTAGATGAGCAGTTCAATAAATTCTTAAGCATATTTAAGAAACTGACTATTGATATTCCTTTAATTGATGCTCTTCAGGAGATGCCTAATATGCAAAATTTTTGAAGGATCTCGTGACAAAGAAGAAGAAAGCAGGACAAGGAGACTGTCCACCTTACAGAAGAGTGCTCTACGCGTTACTTCGAGCACTTCCCCCAAACAGAAGGATCCGGCACTCCTATTGTTCCCTGCTTTATCGGAGATATAGATTGTGGAAGTGGCCTGTGTGACCTGGGTGCAAGCATCAACATCATGCCATATGCAACCTTCTTGAAGGTAAAAGGAGGAGAGCTTCACCCAGTCCCTTTTAAACTCCAGCTAGCCGACAGATCCGATAAAACCGATGGGAATTGTGCGAGATCTTGTAGTGGGAGTTGACCGCTTCATCTTTCCTGCGGATTTTGTTGTTTTAAACATAGATGATGATGTGGAGGTCCCACTCATTTTGGGTCGTCCTTTTCTAAGTACTGCCAAGGCGGTCATTGACGTGCATGATGGCAGAATCACCTTGAGGTACGGAGATGAGAAGATAGAGTTTGATATGAAAAAGATGATGAAGTTAAGTTCTACTTCAGCTCATTCAGTTATGTCGGTAAGTATGCAAGATGAGGATGGCGAGGTATGTGAACTTTCTACTGATGATGAGATTTATTCTATACTTTCTTCTACTTTTTCAGATTTTGAACCTTTAGAACATATTCTTATATCTTCTGTTGAGGATAAAACTCTTAATATGGATGTTAATACAGCTCTAGCACATGTAGAGAGAGGAAAACCAGGTTTTCAAGCCTATCGCCCTCCTTTGGAGAGACTTGATAAAGAAATCCAAAGACCTGTTCCTTCTATAGAGCAACCTCCAGTACTTGAGCTTAAGGAACTCCCCTCTAATCTCAAGTACTGCTTTTTAGCTAATGATAATTACTTGCCTGTCATTGTTTCATCTTCTTTGACTTCTGGGCAAGAAAGCAGGTTACTTGAAGTCCTGAGAAGACATAAGAGAGCCATCGGATGGACTCTAGCTGATATCAAAGGTATCAACCCGGCCTTCTGTACACATCGTATCTATATGGAGGAAGACTACAAACCTGTCAGACAACCCCAGCGTCGGCTCAACCCTAACATGAAGGAAGTTGTCAAGACGAGGTGTTGAAGCTTCTGGACGCTGGATCATTTACCCTATATCGGACAGCACATGGGTAAGTCCTGTACAGGTAGTTCCTAAGAAAGGAGGTTTTGAAGCTGTTATAAACGACAAAGGTGAGTCCATTCCCCAACGAAAGATCACTGGATGGCGTATGTGTATAGATTATAGGCGTTTGAATTCAGCCACCAGGAAAGATCATTTCCCACTCCCCTTTATTGATCAAATGCTAGAGAGATTGGCTGGGCAGGAATATTACTGTTTTTTAGATGGTTTTTCAGGGTACTTTCAAATTCCTATTGCACCTGAGGACCAGGACAAGACTACCTTTACTTGTCCATTTGGTACCTTTGCATACAAAAGAATGCCCTTTGGTTTATGCAATGCCCCTGCCACTTTCCAGCGATGCATGCAGGCCATCTTTGCAGACTTCATTGAGCAGAGTATAGAGGTATTTATGGACTTTTTCTGTCTATGGCTCTGATTTTGATGTTTGTCTAGCACAGCTTGATCTTATCCTTGGACGGTGCGAAGAGACCAACCTAGTTCTCAACTGGGAGAAATGCCATTTTATGGTAAAGGATGGGATAGTGCTCGGCCACAAGGTGTCTGCTAAAGGGATTGAGGTTGACAAAGCAAAAGTCGAAGTGATAGAGAAGCTACCAGCTCCCACTTGTGTAAAGGAAGTAAGATCGTTTCTTGGGCATGCTGGTTTCTATCGAAGGTTTATTCAAGACTTCTCTAAAATTGCTAAACCTTTGACTGATCTGCTAATGAAAGATGTTTCATTTATATTTTCTGAAGATTGTATTTCTGCTTTTAATTTAATTAAGCAAAAATTGGTAGCTGCCCCTATCGTTGTTTCTCCTGACTGGTCATCGCCATTTGAAATAATGTGTGATGCTAGTGACTTTGCAGTAGGTGCAGCCCTGTGCCAAAAGAAAGATAAGGTGTTAAGAGTTATTGCTTATGCCAGCAAAACTCTAGATGATGCCCAGAGAAACTACACAACAACTGAGAAAGAGCTCCTAGCAGTGGTCTTCTCCTTAGATAGATTTCGATCATATTTATGGGGAAGTAAAGTGATTATCCACACTGACCACTCTGCTCTTAAATATTTGTTTGCCAAGAAAGAGGCCAAGCCTCGCTTGTACGTTGGATTCTTCTTTTACAGGAATTCGATATAGAAGTGAGGGACAAGAGTGGTAAACTGAATGTTGTTGCTGACCATCTCTCTAGGATGGTAACTCCTGACGACGGTATTCCTATTAATGAATTTTTTCCCGATGAAGCCGTCTTCAGTTTGAAAAAGGTGCAAGAGCCATGGTATGCTGATATGGCTAATTTTCTTGTTTCTGGAGTTGTTCCTCATGATTTATCATATGCTCAGAAAAAGAAATTCCTTTCTGACTCACGCCATTATATCTGGGAAGACCCTCACTTGTTTCGAGTGTGTGCAGATAGCTTAATTCGCAGGTGTCTCCCTGATGATGAGGTACCTAGTGTTTGGAGTTTTGTCACTCCAGAGAAGCTGGAGGCCATCATGGATCCCATCGGACGGCAGCCAAGGTTTTGGAGTCCGGATTCTATTGGCCCACACTCCATAAAGACTGCCAAACCTTTGTGGCTAGTTGTGATAGCTGTCAGCGCATGGGCAATACTTCAAGGCGACATGAGATGCCTCAGCAAAGCATTTTGGAAGTCGAACTTTTTGACTGTTGGGGTATCGATTTTATGGGGCCATTTCCCTCTTCACAAGGTTATCAATACATTCTGGTGCAGTGGACTATGTGTCCAAGTGGGTTGAAGCCATACCATGCCAGAATGCTGATTCAAAGACCGTGATCAAGTTTATCAAAAAGCACATCTTCACTCGCTTCGGAGTTCCACACAATCATCAGTGATGGGGGATCACATTTTTGCAACCGTTCATTCGATGCCTTGTTGGCTAAGTACGGAGTACGTCATAAGGTTGCACTACCATATCACCCACAAACAAATGGACAAGCTGAAGTATCCAATCGAGAGTTGAAGTGGATTCTCCAGAAGACAGTAAACTCTTCAAGAAGGACTGGTCTCTACGGTTAGATGCTCTCTGGGCCTACAGGACAGCATTCAAGACACCCATCGGGATGTCTCCTTTTAGGCTGGTATATGGGAAATCTTGCCATCTACCTGTTGAGTTGGAGCATAAGGCGTACTGGGCACTTAAGGCCCTGAACTTTGACATACTTGCTGCTGGTGAGAAACGCAAATTTCAGCTTTCAGAGCTTGAAGAACTAAGAGATAAAGCTTACCAGTGCTCGAATCTACAAGGAGCGCACCAAGAAACTCCACGATCAAATGATCAAAACGTGACTTCAAAGTTGGAGATTGGGTGCTCCTCTACAATTCTAGATTGAAGATCTTTCCAGGAAAGCTTAAATCTCATTGGGCAGGACCATTTAAGGTGGTAGGGGTTACTTCATTTGGAGCCTACGAACTGGAAAACAAGAAGGGTGAAACCTTCAAAGTTAATGGGGCCCGTCTGAAAAGGTATACTTGTCCTGCTGATGTTTCTACTAACTTGCTTGGAGTTTCTTTTGTCCAGGTACAGCAGGACCTCTCTTCCCCTGTTTCGGAGTCGGCGCCACCTAAAAAGACGTCTCTACCATGGCGATTGAAGCATAAGTTCCGAAAGCTGCGCAACTTAGTTCTAGGAAGTTGTGGGACCCCTCCCACTCCTCTTCCTCTTTCTCCTAATCGGACTTATGAGTCTAGCTTGAGACTATAAAACAGAGCAGCTTGGTGGGAGGCAACCCACCACTTATTTTCAATTTACAGGAAGAATTCTCTATCCTTTTTCTTACACTTACATTTACTTTACAGTTTTCTGTGTGCTTCAATAATTTTCTAATATTATAAAAAAAAAAAGTTATTAGTCTATTTTCTTATTTTTCTTCATTAAGGAGTGGCAGCACATGAGGCAGTAATAACTTGAGTTCTTCTGGCTGTTAGAATCTTCTTTCAGGCACATTTGCGCATTCTACAGCTGAACTCAAGTGTGGGGTGGACCGTGCAACACACCGTGAACGGACTCTGGGGAGTATTCTAAATCCTTTTCACTCTTTACTGTTACACATACTCCCCTCTGAACCTATATGTCTTACTTTTGTTTCCCGTTGGATTGCTTGCACAATGTTAATTCTTCCAGCAATGAGGACATTGCTTCACTCTAAGTGTGGGGTGGGGTAACCTCCTTCGTAGCTTATCTTTTGTTTATCTTTGAGCTCTTTTCTCTTGCATTTGTTTGACTCCTGCTGTGTTGCTCAACTTGGAAGGAAGCCATAGAGGAGGAATAATTGGTTAGCTGATAATGGGGTGCAAAATTTTTAAATTTTTCTGGTTTTAATTGATTAAAAATGAAGTCTATGTTCTATTGATACTAAAATGATTGAGAATACTCACCATCTGAACCCTGTTTTTAGCCTTGAGCCTTGGAATGTCTGGATTGAAATGGTTGGAAAAAGAACAAGGCAAGGTACTCCGCTGATCCTAAGCATGCTTAATTTTAATTCTGATCCAAAGTCAGGCCTCGTCCACTTGGTTATTAAGTCCTTTGGGGTGCCTCATCACCTAGCTACCTAAGGTCCTTGTGATCTGGGATAGTTGACCCAAAGCCGTTACATGGGTGGAGAGAAAAGTCTGTGGTGAAAGAACTTAAAAGCGCTTAAAAAAAAAAGTGCAATCATTGTGCTAAATGAAAAAATAATCTTCTCTATGGATCAAGAGTATGTGGCATTGAAAGGTATGATGGAATAAGATCTTACTTCATGCCCCTTGTCGTTCTAACGGTTTGAGAATGTAAAGGTGGATTGGCTCATTGCTAAAGGCGAGGTTCTTATGGTTTTGTTTCTCTATTATTAGCTTTGAATGACTTCTTGTTTTATGAAGAAAAAAAATGCCCCTGTATTGGTAAAACTAGTAATCTTTCTTCTGTGTCCTTCCTTTTGAGTTGAGTTTCATTCGCTTGACTTGAACTCGTGTTTGAGAGTTTTGCTTGAGGACAAGCAAAGAGCTAAGTGTGGGGTGATTTGATAAGTGTGAAATTTATATAGTTTTGTAGGTGCTTGGTCATTATATTATGTAACTTTTTACGCACCTTCTCACACTTATCCTATGCTTTTTGTAACTCTTACTTTGGGTAGGAACTAATTCCAATTTATATGATAAAATCAGGAAATAATGACAGAAATGCATAGTTCTCCTCACGAGCTTTCCAACGCAACAAACGGCGGGTCAAACGGACTTATAACGAAGAATCTGGAGCCGATTCAAGATTGGAGTACACTCTGTGTATATATATAATACAAACACGCGCAGACACAATAGGCGTGTCCGCCTGATAACTCGCGGACTAGACACGGGTGTCCGCCTCGCGGACAGGACAGAGGCGTCCGCCTCATAAGTGGCGGACAAGTGAACACCGCATGTTAAGGAGGCGGAAGCAATAGAGACAACCGCCTCATAAGTGGCGGACAAGAGAAGCTACCGCATGTTAAGGAGGCGGAAGCAATAGAGACAACCGCCTGATTTCGAGCGGACAAGAGAGCAACCGCCTGGCGGACATGCATACATGCGCACAGAACAGAATTTCGCACAGTTTTCTTCTCCGATGGGCGCCGCATTCGAACTGCTACCTCATTAATTGCAGACGGTCGCCCACCTTAATTTCTGCACGCGTGACTCTGCAATCAATTGCTCTGCCCCCGATGAAATCTCTGACAGCAATTTTTCCAGATCTGCATATCACTCCACCGCCTTTGACTACTGCGCCGCTCATCTCCTTGTCTGCATCCTGTTCCACGTATCTATAAATAGAGCTGCAAATCACTCTGCTCAGAGGGGTCCATTAATCGTCCATCATCCAGTCATTCACCCACGATCCAATTTGCTCCACTCCATTCACAAACCCATTCACAAAATCACCCGACACCATACTACTCCATCGCCCCCACCTTCACCTTTCCATTTCACAAACAATTCACTTACGTACACATCCATTTACAATTCACAAATCATTCGACCACCACCACAAAACCCACGCTCGACCATTCTCCATATATCATCTCCTCAATTCTATTCCGGTCTGTCAGAATAACGGAGCAGGAGTCAGCGAACAGATGATTTCTTTTACTCTTACTCTGCTCATTTATTTAACATGTCCGGTTAGATTATTATACTCTGGGAGATGGTTATTATTAGTTTGTTTTAATTGTGCACTTTATTTTACCGGTTTAAGTTAATTATAATTTGATACGATTAATGTTATTCTCGCTTTTAATAAATTACATGAGTTTATTAAATTGCTTTACGAAATCTATTTTGATCAGATCCGTGATAAATAGATAGGTCATATTAATTGTTATGTCTGTGGAAAATTTATTCTGATTGAATAAATTAGTATTTCAGATGCAAAATTATATTCCTTTTAACTAGCCGTTTACATGTGTTTTGCCTGAGTTTAGATCAAACCTTGCATGTTCTGGTAAACGAGGTCATTAGAATTTAGGATTTAAATCTAAAGACTATAAAAGGAATTTTGCCAAATTATTCTTAATTAAACCGGTAGAATAGCATAATTATCAAACGAGTAAAACCTGAACCCAGAGTCCGTTCTTCCATATTCACAACCACTTTTAATATTCTGTTATTTTAATTATTAGCTGTTATTTAAATTCTGTTGACTTTATTATAATTCACAGTTTAGAACAAAACAAAAATTCCCCCTCAATTTATAACCTTTGCTAAGTCTAGATAATTGTCACATAGTCCCCACGGTTCGATACCTGGTTCCCATAAACTCTACTACAATAACCAGGATTTTTGCAACCTGACGGTTTTCTGATTTATTATTCTCTAAGATTATTTCTTGGTATTTAATAGGTCAAATTTCTCGTTTGCAACCACTATACGTCCCGGTGTTCTGTTAGTTCGTGAGATTAGAGGAACCAGATTATGTATTTTCAACTGTCAAGTTCAGTTGTAGGCATTCTGATTCTGTAACCTACCGCTACACAATTTGTTTATTTTTCAGAAGTAATAGGAAAAGGATATGGACCTAATGATGAACCCAGAAACTTAGCTAACACACTGTTCTATGTAGTACACAACCTTGTAGTGCTAGGGAGATCGGTGGCACATTAGAACAGAAGTGAGAAATAGAAGATTTCAGGAGTATTTTCAGTTTCTGAAACTTCTAGGTTCTGTACACTAAAGTTTCTGAAGTAATCTAAGGGTTGTATTGGCTTAATGACCACACCAAAAGCTTACTAGAACATTAGACCACGTGCAGGTAATTTAGGGAATTTCTAATGCACCTGAAACACCTATAAAATGCCTTAGTAAGTTTGTAAGTGCACTGGGTAGATTAGAAAACAGATAAAAGGCAAACGAATAACCAACAAAAAAAAACAGAAGAAGAAATAAGAAGAAGATATGACAGTTTCAGATTTCTGCTGTTATTGTTTCAGTATAACAGTGATACAGGTGGTTTAAGAGAGTAGTAATGGTTAGATGATAAACTTAAAACCTGGCTAACTGTAAATAAACAAGGGATACTAGAGGAAGACAAACTAGCTTAATTAATAGAAGAAAGATAGAAGAGGTTATACAGTTCAGGTTTCTACAACATTACCAGTTCAGTATGAAGAGGTTTTGGGGTGTATTCCTTGCTACTTTGGGTTGTTCTTAGGTTTAAAATCCTGAAAAGACGTTAACTAAGTGGGTACCACAACTGGGAGGAATTGCAAGTAAGTTTAGAAAACAGACAGAGAACAAATTAAGAGAATGTTTCAGTGGTTAACCATTTCGAATTCTGTAACTTTTGTTTCAGTATAACTAAATTCCCGGGGAGTTGTAATGGGTCTTATTGGTTAAAGCATGAACCTCATACATTGCTAATACACCTCACTAGTTTATAAACCCTTGGGATAATTTAAAAACCCAACCTGATGCACTAAGAGTGGAGGAGTAATACTGAAGTTGTGTTTCAGTTTTCAGTTTTACAGGTTTTGTGTAAGTTACTTTCAGAAGAGTAGTCCCTGTTGCCACGGGTTGTTTTAAAGTTAAAACTGTAGTAAAACACATGAATGAGTAACTAAACCAGTTTGGGAAGATAGGAGATAGGTTAGATAGCAGAAATAAAGCAACTGAAAAGAACATGCATCAGTTCAGGATTTCAATATCCAGTTTTCTGTTTTTCTGTAAATGAACCTTCAGAGCAGCTAACAGTGGCGTATTGAGTTACTAATAATCCTAAAATGTTTCTAATGCACTTAAGTAAGTTTATAAATACTTAGGGGGAGATTAGAAGTCAATTTCACAACCTAACAGATGGAATGAAGAAGAAATGCACAAGTTTTGTTTTTCAGGTTTTCGATAAGTGACTGCTTCTGTATAACTGAATTACAGAAGGAGTGTTATACTGGTTTAAGAATGAACTCAAGACATTGCTAAAGAGGTGGATTAAGTCTGTATACACTTTGGGAAGGAAAAGAATCAATGTGATACAGGAGAGGAGAAGTATACTGAAGTAATAATCTCAGTTTTTCAGTTTCTCTGAAAACTTAAGCTTCTGTGTAATCATGTTACAGAGGTGTTATCGATGCTGTTTTGGGTTGTTTTAAAGATCAAAATGTTGCTAATTCATCTAACTACATGTGTTAACTTTGTGGGGGAAATTGGAATCCAAAATTCGTGAGCAAAGAAAAGGAAAAGAAAGGAATATAAGTTCACATTTCAGTTTTCTGCAACATTCAAGTTCTGTGTGGGGTGTTTTCAGAGGTTGCTCATGTTTGTTGTGGATCTGTTGTGAAGCGAAAACCCAGACAAAACACCCAGCTAACTGAGTCAATAATTTTGGGAAAAGGAAACTAGAAGATCAGATTAGTAAGAACAGAAATCAGATAGGAGAAGGTTTATCAGTTTCTTTCTCAGTTTCAGATTTGTGTAATAACCTCTCAGAGGAGTATCTTGGGTTCGTTGGGTTAGTTCTGAGAATATAAACTGTACTAAGATGTTAATCAAGCAGCTAAACCTTTTGAGGGAAGTAGAAAACAAGAACCATGCATGAAACAGAAAGAAAAGATAACCTGGTCATGTAATAGTGTATTGCAGTTTCACAGTTTCAATTTTCAGGTTTGCATTTGTAGTTGTTTCTGTGTACTTGAGTACAGAAGTTATATAGGTGTGTTAATGGATTGAGAATGAACTTAGAATCTTGTCAAGTGACTTAGCTAAGAATGTAAACACTTGGGAGAAACAGGAAGTCAGATTGGTGAGCAAACAGAAAGGCTAAAGAGAAGATAACAGAGAAAATTAGTTTCTGATTTCAGTTTTCTTTCCTGAAACCTGTGCTCTCTGTGTAACCCCATTAAATGGTCAATGAACCTAGGTCTTAACTAATACACTCAAGTAAGATACAAGCACTTTAGGGGAAGATTAGAGGCTAGAATAATTCACCATCAGAAAGAACCAAACAGAAACACAACGTTTGTTCTGGCTTTGTTTTCCTGTAACCGTGTCTCTGTATAACTGAAACACTAATGGCATGAGAGTTTTGTACTGACTAATTATCAAACCCAAAAACCCAGCCATTTCACTTAAGTGAATCTGTAAGAATTTGGGGTGGATTTAGAAACTGATAACTGGATTACAAGGGGAGGAAATGAGGGGCACTGCACCGATTTTTTGTTTCAGTTTTGCAATAGTTGCTGCCTTTGAGTAATTAAGCACAGCAGATTAGGTGAGTGTCTTAATAAGTTTAGTTTGTATTTAAGACATTATTAACACCCATATTCAGTGGAGTAAATGCTGTGGGAAAGAATAAACCTCAGCTGTACTAACTAGAAACCAGAAACGCAAAGAAACATGGAGGTTGTTGTCTTAGTTTCTGATTATGTTGTGGTTCTGTATACTGGCTTACAGAAGCATTATGAGTGAGATGTTAGCTTATTAATGAACCCAAAACAGACCTAACCCATTTGATTATGTGTGATGAAACGTTTGGGCAAAGTAAACATTGGTTGATACACTAAAAGAGAAGTTAAGTAAGATTAGGTACCGAAATTATGTTGCGGTTTTATAACCTTGGGTGCTTCGGTATAAATGGGCCAAGAATATTTTAAAGATTATATTACTATGATACTAGGTTCGAAACTGTAACACCCCAACCGGTAATCACACAATTAACTTCTAACCCGTCTCCATTAACAACACACATGCAGCGGAAATTCCAACACAACCAGGGGTGAAACAATGCCGTTAGTCACCCACGTGACTCACAAGGCCAATCCAATCTCAATTACAATAATCAAAATACAATATCGGTCTGATGGTCTTATATACCGAGTACTACAAACCAAACTATGCAATCAATTCCTTGATCAATTCTCAAAGCTAATACAACTTCTATGCCTCAATATACAAATACAATATCCATTCAATACTACCGAGTATCTACAATTCCCAAGTTTAATCATGACCTTTCGGTCTTACAAATCCTCAATACACAATTACAATTTCTTTAACAACTACCTAAATTAATAACAAACCCCGTCCTACTCTCGAACGGTGATCTGCTTCCATGTACCTGGAAAATAAAAACAGCGCCCCAAGGGGCTCAGCAAAATTGCTGCATATGACTTCCGCATACCCCGCGTACTAGCGAGGGTACGCCAACTATTTGGTCGAGAGCATGCGGTTCTTTTTAATTCAAACAACATGCAAGACAACAATACATTATATATGTATATTGGCACAATCAAAGTTCAACATTGAACACAAACACTAACACACACATCAAGAGGTTAGTTTAGTTTGTTATATACTTAGGCTTGAGGGTTATACCTCACTATGCCTCAATTCATTCTACATTGTCACCCACTCACTCGGGTTACACATACTCAAATTCTCTTACTCTCAATCTCAAGCTCAATACTCAAATTACAACTCAACCCTCTCAAATCTCAACTCAATACTCACATGCTCAATTCTCAATACTCAATACTCAAGGTCTCAATCAATACTCAAAGACATCTTTTAAGTCTTAGCCACGACCTCCGGGCAGGGTCATACACAAGACCCACCACCGGGCTTACAAATACACAAGGGGCTATGCATTTAGCTCCTTAAGTTCACAAATGTCCACTTCTCTACCGGACTACTCAAATTCCCAAAACTCCACTCTTGGAGTCATTTCACAATCTCAAGAATCAGCCTAGAGGTATCTCTCTCGATAACATCTTTTGTCTTAGGAAATTCTCAATGTCTAGTATTCTAAGATTTAAGGTCTTACCCTACTTATCGAATACTCTCATGTTCGTGACATTGTTCATTTTAGTCGGTTCCTCTCATTGGGGTTCGACTATGTTTCTAAGGGGTATGGTGATCCCTTACCATGCTTTACTTTACTCAAGGTTCATGATTTGAACAATTATCAATCCTCTAGGTAGAGGTTACTCACGTACTTCCACTATTATCTATTGTGTGGATTAAATCGATTTGGTTCTCTAATCGTTATCGGGAGTTTACTACTCCCGTATACTTTCTCACGTTCTAGTGAGTTCATTGGTTTATGTTATCATGTATTGGTTCGATAGTTGTAGTGCGTTTCCACATTTTATTAGTTCGCAACTTGACTCTCTCTACGAGTCTCTACTCACACAAGACTCGACTATGAGTCGCACTACCATACACAATCACAATCAAGCAATTCATTTACAAACACCCATTTCATGAATTATACAAACTTTAATCTCAAATACCATTCAACCACAAATAATACATTACAAGCCTAAGAGGGTACACAATCCGATTCCTGCATTTATTTTGTTAGGTGATCACACAATCGAACTAGCACACAAATCGGGGTAACCAAGTTAGGATACAGAGCATGAGGAAATCATACCTTTCACCATGGATTAACTTTACCATGTCACCTTACACTCCTCGGGTTGTTCTCGTACCACTGGCAACATTTCAAGTGGTTCTATTTATATTAAGATACTACGATATGTAAAACTAATACTCCCGTAATTAACCCCGTTATCCATTAATCTTAGTTTTACTCAAGTGTGCTTAACTTTCTTAGCTTCATTACTTTAGCACTAATGCCCCACTTATACACATAAATATGTGTTTATATATGTATGTTTATATATATATATATATAATATATTATCTAATTAATTTTAATTTTAAATTTTAAATTAATTTTTTATAAAGGCCGACCGACCCACTCTGGGTAGGTCGCCTGGGTGGGTCGGATGCAAAGAGCACCCGGGTTACAGAATCCAGTCCGACCGACCCAGTCTAGGGCAGGTCGCCTGGGAAGGTCGCTGCAGAACCCCTTTTAATTATCTACTATAGACTCCAAATTCACCTAAATTTTCAACCAAATCTTTTCCTAAACATTTCCACATGTTTCCTTCATGCTTAGACACCTTAAAACACTCCTTAACTCATCTACTAACTCATTACTCTTTCTATATCAATTCACACACATTATTTCCTAATTTCCATTTCAGCACTTATGTAAATTCTTCCTAGTTTTGCTTTGCTACAGATTTTTAACCAACTTCTACCATCTAATACTTCCTCTACCAATGTGAAATACCCCTAAATATTAAACGTGTTTTATAACTCGAACATATGATAACGTATGACAAATTAAATTTAGCGCGGGCATATATACATGCCCGAAAACAGGGCAACGTTATATACTATGTCGGTCACGTACTTATACATGTACGTTTATAAAAAAATACATATACGAAACGTTATGATATTATAACGTTGTAAATAATAAATAGTAACGTTGCATGATTATATATACATGACTAAAACGCGACAAAATAAAAGGGGGTGTATATCTATATATATACATATACATACATATGACTAATAACGTCATAAGATAAAGTAGTCGCGTAAGGAATTATTAACGCGACGTATTATATAGTCGCTCATACTTATAAATAAGCTTTTATAACTTATTAAAAAAAAGGGGGCAGAAACGCTCCCACCAAGATTCGAACCCCACACCTCTTGTATACACCCAGAACACTTTAACCGGTTGAGCTATGCTCATATTCGGTAGTCTATACCAATAACTTAATATTAGTACTACGTCTGCTAAATGACTACAAAAAAAAAGAGAACCAAACATACATCTTCAGCAGTACCGATTTCTTTTTCCTCGACACAGCATGACAGAAACAGTCCCATACTCCTCTGATTTCTGAACCGAAAGTGCCCATCCGCCCCTTTGTAACTCGTGACTAATAACACTGAAAAGAAAAACCAGAGACAACCCACCTCAGTTACTTGTAACCTCCTCTCACGAACTGCATCAGAATCTACTATTAGATTCTTGAAATAATGGCACCACTATCCTGTAATCTGGGGGAAATATCCCTAACTCCACCTGAATTCCCTAACCCCCGTACATGCCCCTTGGAAATGAGTAACAACACCCCACATGCTAGACACTGATTCCCACTCATGTCCTGACGCCATGAGTTAATTAACAATTCTGTAACCAGACAACTGAATGCTGCATGCCTTGGTAAATACTCACTCAATTCCTTTCACACTGCCCAGCTGCTCTGCATTTTGCGCCAACACCAACACCTAGGTAGTGTTCTGCACCATCTTATTAACTCTGCCCATATGTTATCGATCTGGCATGTGCTGAAGCCATTACTTCCTCCTGATCTCTGGCGCAACCAGTTCTCAACTCCCTCTGATTATTGCAAGGTATCTTCCTCTTTTCCTTCTGTTTTTATGCCCGAGATTGCATGAGTATGACTTTTTCAAGTTTCTCTCATTGGCCTTGTATAACCGCATGCAACTCAACTCTTCAGTATAGCAAAAGCTCCCTGGCAACCTGCTGCATCTTTCTCTCTCGAAGAAGAAGAAAAAAAACTGGTAAAGACCAGATTCAGGTAAACCAAGAGCAGCCTTGTTTAAATACCTTCCTTGTTCAAGTTAGGATCGAAACTTTCTGCCTCACCTGAATCCTCTCTTGCTTGATCGAGTCCCACTCCTAAATCATTCCTGCTTCATTGTTCTGTTAAAAAAAAAACAGTCATACTTATTCTTGAGTCTATCCTTGTGAAGCAGCGAACTCCAGGCTCTGTAGATTCTTTTCCCCTGCACGCCCGAGACTGGTAGATTGTTAGCATTAGGAACTTGGATGAACACCAGTCCATACAGCAAGGTGATGCACTGAGAATCTTCCAGAGAAACCCACTTCACCTCTTCTCGAACACCAGCACAAGGTGATACAGCAAACTTGCCTTTTTCACTTCTGGGTCTTTTCTTTTTCACCCTGTTCAGTTTTGTTCAAACTGTAATATAAACCAGAAGCTCGTGCATGATAGTATGAATAATGTATTGGAGTAATCCTGTAACTTAAACATGAATGGTGTACCTGCCTAAGTCATCGACTCGTGAGAATGTTTTTTTTTAAAAGGAAAACAGAAGCCAAGTCCGTGAATGTAACAGAAAGAAAGAAAATAAAAAATGTATAAGTCACATTGCGGTTTCCTAGCTTCTGTGTGAGGATGATCTCTGTAACATCAAATAGATTGGTTTGGGATGTTCCTGGGTGATAATCTCGATTAAACACTGAAGCTATGTGGGGTAAACAGAAAACAGGTTCAAGAACTAAAGAAATCAAAATAGAAGTTATCAGTTTCTGCTGTGCATTTGTCTTTTCCAGTTTTATGTAACTTTGTGCAGAGGGTTTTGAAAGAGTGCATTGAGTTGCCAATAAGCCTAAAACCCTGTTTAAACTCTTGACTAAAAGGGTAGACATTTTTTTTGGGAAAAACAGAAGTCAGTTAATGGACTAAAAAGAAAGGTTTAAGTAGAAGTACACAATATGATTTCAGTTTACAGTTCTCTGTTCAGTCCTGTACAAAGAAGTTCAGAGTTGTCATCAATATTGTTCTGGGTTGTTTCGAGCCTAAAATCTTGGTAAAGCCTTTGGCTAAATGGGTAATCGATTTGGAGAAATAAAAACCAGATTAAAGAACATAAAGGAAACAACTGAAAAGAAGTGCATCAGTTTAGTGTTTCAGTTTTGTCTTTCTGTTTCAGGGATTTTCTAGTTCCATGTACGGGTAATTCTGCAACCTCAGTAAAGTTGTTGGAGTTGAAAATTGTAACCCAACAAGAGGGAGGGGATAGAGGTCAAGCCAAGTAACAGAAGGAAAAGATAGAAATAAAGACATAGTGTCTGTTGCAGAGTTCGCATTTTATCAGTTCTGAGTTTTAGGATTTCATGTGGTGTAAGAAGTTTGAGGAGTGTTGTAGATGGTTAAGACTGAACCCAAGATATTGCCAAAGAGTGGACTAAGTTGGCATAGTCATTTGGATAAATTAGAAGTCAGTCCACCCACTAGAAACCAGAATCAGAGAAGAAAGTATCGGGTGCATACTTCAGTTTTCCAGTTCTGTCACGTCAGTACCAAAACACTTCAATAGCTGTAACAGATTTTTAGGATCTGTCTTTGTGGTTTAAACCTAGCTTTAACAATTAGACAACTGGATAAGAGAAACGGGGTAGGATTGGGGACAGATCGATGAACCAAAAGAAAATGTGAAGAAGAGAAATATAAATGGTGTTTCAGAATTTCGATAAAATACTGTCTCTGTATGATTGAAATACAGATGGTGTAAGAGAGTTGTAATGGGTTGAAAATGGAACTAAAACCTTGCTAACCCATTTACCTAAATGTATTAACCTTCTGGGGAAAATTGGAAGTTAAAAATCTGTGAGCAAAGGAAAGGAACAGGAGTGAAGTTATCAGGTTTGTGTTTAAGTGTTTCAGTTTCTATGGGAATTGCTCTCTGTATAAACGACCTACAGAGGAGTTAAAGAAGTTGTAGTGGTCTGATAATGGATCTAAGACATTGCTAATATGCTCAACTAAGCTGGTATAAACATTTGGAAGGTAAGGAGTCAGTCTAAGTGAATTAGAACTGAAGTAAATGGTGTGGGAAAAGGATTGTGTGCTTCAGTTATTGCTGTAACATGGTTTCTGGAAAAAAAGAAGAGGAGGGAAATTACCGATGGAGTACATGTGTGTAATGGTTGTTAATGAACCTGGAGCACTTCAAATACACTTAAGAAGGCTTATAAGATACTTAGGAAAAAAAAATAAAGGCCAGTTTCGCCACCTAGCAGAGGAGACCAAGAAGAAATATAGCAGTTTGGCTTTAGATTTTCGAAATGAGGTTCCCTCTGTTCAACTACTTTACAGGAGTGTTAAGGAAGCTGTAAGGGATTGTTTATAAACTCAAAATATGGCTAATACACTTAATGAAATAGTAACTCAGGTTAATACATTACAAGAGAACCGGAGGGGGGGAGTGTGGTTGGAGTTGGTGTTCGGTCTCTCTGAGTTGTGTTTCTGTGTAACTGGTTTACAGAAGCATTTTGAGTATGATGCTGGCTTAATAACGAACCTAAAACAGACCTAACCCATCTGATTATGTGTGATGAAAAGTTTGAGCAGTGTAAACAATGGTTGGTACATTAGAAGAGAGGTTAAGTAAGATGAAATACCGAAACTATGTTGTAATTCTACGACCTTGGGGGCTTCGGTGTAAATGGGTTTGAGGAATATTCTAAAGATTATATTACCTTGATAATAGGTCTAAAACATTGTTAACCTATTTAGCTAAGAAGAGAATACCCCCTAGGCAAGCTAAATCTACCTTAGGAAAACTTGTTACAAACTAACACTTCGAATACTCTAAAACGTTATCTAGAGGAGAGGACTTAGTTA
The DNA here is from genome assembly GCA_023374045.1 of Limonium bicolor. NCBI lineage: Eukaryota > Viridiplantae > Streptophyta > Magnoliopsida > Caryophyllales > Plumbaginaceae > Limonium > Limonium bicolor. Next base: position 480,834,887 of record CM041776.1, read on the forward strand.
ACGTGTGAGTTAACTATGTGAATGTCCTAGGAGTAAGATAAGCCTAGGAGTAATGCTTGGGGAGTTTTAAAGTTAGAACAAATTGCACATTCCACGACTCACTTAGGGAATAACACCTGGTGTAAATAAGATAAACTCGAATAAAATGTCGTCACATGAAATCATGGACTGACACATTGTTTTTAATCAGCGTTAGGGTCGTAACGAACGCCGACCAGGAACCCGTGTGTGAGATGACATTTGCTTCTAAACCAGGTATGGACATGTGTGGTTCGTATGTTGCCGTGTTACACGGCTTGTGTGCTGTGTGCTTTGTTTGAAATGACTCTAAGACTAAAGCATGAAAATTGGATTGCTTCTTGTGGCTTACTTATGCTTGTTATATATATCCTTGTGGCATATTACTTGCGCGCACACAGTAGTTTAGTCCCTTTCTCGTTTATAGAACTCGAGATGAACCACAACGAACTATGAAAACAAAGAAAAACTCTATAAGGGGAAATCCTCTCTAAACCATTGAGGACTACCATGACACCCACTATGGTGTCTATTTATTAATGTAATGAAGAGCAAGTCTCCTTTGGTGAGACATGACGAACCACGTAACAAAACAAAAGAACTATACAAAGAGACAAATCCTCTCTAACTTTAGAGGACCGCTAATGACACCCACTATGGTGTCGAGATGATAATGATAATGAAATGAAAAGTACCAACTGGTGGAAATGAGGATAACCCGGGAAGACGACATCTCGAGCCGCCGGTATGGAATATTCGGGAGTTGGTATCTGCATCAGATCCTTCGCCCTTCTGTGTGGAGCACATCCCGGAGTCCAGAGGTGACTTCCGCTTCCTTGACCCTGGGTGTCGGGAATGGGGGAGTGACAAGTTGGTGAAGCACATCCCGGAGTCCAGAGGTGACTTCCGCTTCCTTGACCCTGGGTGTCGGGAATGGGGGAGTGACAAATTGGTGAAGCTTATCCTGGAGTCTAGAGGTGACTTCCGCTTTCTCGACCCTGGGTGTCGGGAATGGGGGACTAGCTATGGAGGAGACGTCCTCCAACGTGCGGTGATAAAAGAATTCACAAGTAACCCTTGAAGAGACAAGGAATGATTAGCACCTACATAATAAAGCCTCGGGATCTAATCTATATCCCTTGACTCGGTGCCAGAGAATAGAGGAAAACATGTGTAACGAAACCAAGCAAATAAGAAAATTCACAATGTGATCATTTAAGTAACAAGGAATGAATAGCACCTATATTATAAAGTCTCGGGATCTAACCTACATCCCCCAGACTCGGTGCAAGAGAAGAAAGGAAAACTATGTAATGAGAACAAGATAACAATACGCAATCTCTTGAATGATCCCATAGCGAGGATTGACGGTATAATGTACCTACGCACACGTCCTATTACTTTGACTGTTGTTGCTACACTAGCAGCTTATTATGCTGGACTGTGGTTTGACATTGTTATGCTACTAGCAAGATGTGCTTGGTTGCTTATTGATATTGCTGTGCTACTTGCAAGATGTGCTTGGTTGCTTGTTGATAATGCTATGCTACCGATGAGTGTGTATGATATCATGATGTACTGTGATGTGCTTTACTGCTTTATCATAGCATGTAAAATGGACTTAATAATATTCGACCAATTAGTCGTGTGGCCCGGTAACATGCGGGCTTCACACGTTCATACTCAGCGTAGTTTGCTGAGTCCTTTACACCCAATTTTTTTCAGGTCTTGTGCCAGACATAACGGAGAGTAGGCAAGGGTGACTATCATAGGGGTAGTCCACATGGCAAGACTTTAAGTAGTATGCTTTCTTATGTATGAGTTATGTTGTTTAAGTTGTTAACTAAACTGTAGATGCTCGGTACTTGAGTTGTACTTTATATTGTATTTGGATTTCGTTAAGTTGGACTTCCAGTCATACAGACCGTAACTTGGAGTTGGTAATGAGGACTGTCAACCACGTGGGTGGTTGGCGTCTGTAGCACCCGAATGGAGTTCGAAACGCTGCGTAGACTTCTCCTGCTAACTTAGGCGTGTCGTATTATTGTTGGTCGTGATTCGGGGGTGTTACAGAAAGTGGTATCAGAGCGTAGTTGCGCTCTGATGACTAGAACAGAGGAGTACCGAGTATAGGAAAACTTAAATTTGAGAAACGGGGTTACGGGTTAGTTTGTGAGGCTCGTTAGTTAGGGTTCATTTCAATCCGTAGGAAAACGCTGGAGAGGTAGAAAGCCTCCTCAGTCCTCACACTCGGGGAAAACCCAATCTGGCGTTTACACAATGGCATATAATCAATCCGGTAAGGAAAACTAGGTACCCCTATCTTTTCATCGATGTTTCAGCTTAGTGTGGGGTACGGGGGCGTACCCCTCTTTAAGGGGGTAAGCGCGTTTTGTTTTGGTTGTGTGTTGTTGTAGTATGATGTGTTCCTACAACCACTCGTGGTTGGTTGATAGGTTTGCGTGTTTGGATGCGTGTGCAAGTGTTATGTACGCTAGTATGAATGAATATTGTGTGCCTTGGGTTGCACTTTAGCATGTTATACACATATCGCTAGCTTATTGGTCTACTATGAGAACATGTGTGAAGCCACTGATGTGACACGGTGCTTAGAAGCACCGAGCATTATAATTATGGACTTGATTCTTTGAGTATCGTGAATGAATGCGGGACTGGATCCCTAAGATTGCTAGGAGTGGAAAACATAAGTTAAGGAAGTAAGACTTCGGGACGAAGTCTCTTTTAAGGGGGGTAAGCTGAAATACCCCTAAATATTAAACGCGTTTTATAACTCGAACATATGATAACGTATGACAAATTAAATTTAGCGTGGGCATATATACATGCCCGAAAACAGGGCAACGTTATATACTATGTCGGTCACGTACTTATACATGTACGTTTATAAAAAAATACATATACTAAACGTTATCATACTACAACGTCGTACATAATAAATAGTAACGTTGCATCGTTATATATACATGACTAAAACGCGACAAAATAAAAGGGGGTGTATATCTATATATATACATATACATACATATGACTAATAACGTCATAAGATAAAGTAGTCGCGTAAGGAATTATTAACGCGACGTATTATATAGTCGCTCATACTTATAAATAAGCTTTTATAACTTATTAAAAAAAATAGGGGGCAGAAACGCTCCCACCAAGATTCGAACCCCACACCTCTTGTATACACCAAAACGCTTTAACCGGTTGAGCTATGCTCGTATTCGGTAGTCTATGCCAATAACTTAATATTAGTACTACGTCTGCTAAATGACTACAAAAAAAAAGAGAACCAAACATACATCTTCAGCAGTACCGATTTCTTTTTCCTCGACACAGCATGACAGAAACAGTCCCATACTCCTCTGATTTCTGAACCGAAAGTGCCCATCCGCCCCTTTGTAACTCGTGACTAATAACAATGAAAAAAAAACCAGAGACAACCCACCTCAGTTACTTGTAACCTCCTCTCACGAACTGCATCAGAATCTACTATTAGATTCTTGAAATAATGGCACCACTATCCTGTAATCTGGGGGAAATATCCCTAACTGTAACTCCACCTGAATTCCCCCCCCACGTGCCCCTTGGAAATGAGTAACAACACCCCACATGCTAGACACTGATTCCCACTCATGTCCTGACGCCATGAGTTAATTAACAATTCTGTAACCAGACAACTGAATGCTGCATGCCTTGGTAAATACTCACTCAATTCCTTTCACACTGCCCAGCTGCTCTGCATTTTGCGCTAACACCAACACCTAGGTAGTGTTCTGCACCATCTTATTAACTCTGCCCATATGTTATCGATCTGCATGTGCTGAAGCCATTACTTCCTCCTGATCTCTGGCGCAACCAGTCTCAACTCCCTCTGATTATTGCAAGGTATCTTCCTCTTTCCTTCTGTTTTTATGCCCGAGATTGCATGAGTATGACTTTTTCAAGTTTCTCTCATTGGCCTTGTATAACCGCATGCAACTCAACTCTTCAGTATAGCAAAAGCTCCCTGGCAACCTGCTGCATCTTTCTCTCTCTCGAAGAAGAAGAAAAAAAACTGGTAAAGACCAGATTCAGGTAAACCAAGAGCAGCCTTGTTTAAATACCTTCCTTGTTCAAGTTAGGATCGAAACTTTCTGCCTCACCTGAATCCTCTCTTGCTTGATCGAGTCCCACTCCTAAATCATTCCTGCTTCATTGTTCTGTTAAAAAAAAAACAGTCATACTTATTCTTGAGTCTATCCTTGTGAAGCAGCGAACTCCAGGCTCTGTAGATTCTTTTCCCCTGCACGCCCGAGACTGGTAGATTGTTAGCATTAGGAACTTGGATGAACACCAGTCCATACAGCAATGATGCACTGAGAATCTTCCAGAGAAACCCACTTCACCTCTTCTCGAACACCAGCACAAGGTGATACAGCAAACTTGCCTTTTTCACTTCTGGGTCTTTTCTTTTTCACCCTGTTCAGTTTTGTTCAAACTGTAATATAAACCAGAAGCTCGTGCATGATAGTATGAATAATGTATTGGAGTAATCCTGTAACTTAAACATGAATGGTGTACCTGCCTAAGTCATCGACTCGTGAGAATGTTTTTTTTTAAAGGAAAACAGAAGCCAAGTCCGTGAATGTAACAAAAAGAAAGAAAATAAAAAATGTATAAGTCACATTGCGGTTTCCTAGCTTCTGTGTGAGGATGATCTCTGTAACATCAAATAGATTGGTTTGGGATGTCTTGGAGTGATAATCTCGATTAAACACTGAAGCTATGTGGGGTAAACAGAAAACAGGTTCAAGAACAGAAAGAAATCAAAATAGAAGTTATCAGTTTCTGCTGTGCATTTGTCTTTTCCAGTTTTATGTAACTTTGTGCAGAGGGTTTTGAAAGAGTGCATTGAGTTGCCAATAAGCCTAAAACCCTGTTTAAACTCTTGACTAAAAGGGTAGACATTTTTTTTGGGAAAAACAGAAGTCAGTTAATGGACTAAAAAGAAAGGTTTAAGTAGAAGTACACAGATATGATTTCAGTTTACAGTTCTCTGTTCAGTCCTGTACAAAGAAGTTCAGAGTTGTCATCAATATTGTTCTGGGTTGTTTCGAGCCTAAAATCTTGGTAAAGCCTTTGGCTAAATGGGTAAGCGATTTGGAGAAATAAAAACCAGATTAAAGAACATAAAGGAAACAACTGAAAAGAAGTGCATCAGTTTAGTGTTTCAGTTTTGTCTTTCTGTTTCAGGGATTTTCTAGTTCCAGTATACGGGTAATTCTGCAACCTCAGTAAAGTTGTTGGAGTTGAAAATTGTAACCCAACAAGAGGGAGGGGATAGAGGTCAAGCCAAGTAACAGAAGGAAAAGATAGAAATAAAGACATAGTGTCTGTTGCAGAGTTCGCATTTTATCAGTTCTGAGTTTTAGGATTTCATGTGGTGTAAGATGTTTGAGGAGTGTTGTAGATGGTTAAGACTGAACCCAAGATATTGCCAAAGAGTGGACTAAGTTGGCATAGTCATTTGGATAAATTAGAAGTCAGTCCACCCACTAGAAACCAGAAATCAGAGAAGAAAGTATCGGGTGCATACTTCAGTTTTCCAGTTCCTGTCACGTCAGTACCAAAACACTTCAATAGCTGTAACAGATTTTTAGGATCTGTCTTTGTGGTTTAAACCTAGCTTTAACACTTAGACAACTGGATAAGAGAAACGGGGTAGGATTGGGGACAGATCGATGAACCAAAAGAAAATGTGAAGAAGAGAAATATAAATGGTGTTTCAGAATTTCGATAAAATACTGTCTCTGTATGATTGAAATACAGATGGTGTAAGAGAGTTGTAATGGGTTGAAAATGGAACTAAAACCTTGCTAACCCATTTACCTAAATGTATTAACCTTCTGGGGAAAATTGGAAGTTAAAAATCTGTGAGCAAAGGAAAGGAACAGGAGTGAAGTTATCAGGTTTGTGTTTAAGTGTTTCAGTTTCTGTGGGAATTGCTCTCTGTATAAACGACCTACAGAGGAGTTAAAGAAGTTGTAGTGGTCTGATAATGGATCTAAGACATTGCTAATATGCTCAACTAAGCTGGTATAAACATTTGGAAGGTAAGGAGTCAGTCTAAGTGAATTAGAACTGAAGTAAATGGTGTGGGAAATAGGATTGTGTGCTTCAGTTATTGCTGTAACATGGTTTCTGGAAAAAAAGAAGAGGAGGGAAAATTACCGATGGAGTACATGTGTGTAATGGTTGTTAATGAACCTGGAGCACTTCAAATACACTTAAGAAGGCTTATAAGATACTTAGGAAAAAAAATAAAGGCCAGTTTCGCCACCTAGCAGAGGAGACCAAGAAGAAATATAGCAGTTTGGCTTTAGATTTTCGAAATGAGGTTCCCTCTGTTCAACTACTTTACAGGAGTGTTAAGGAAGCTGTAAGGGATTGTTTATAAACTCAAAATATGGCTAATACACTTAATGAAATAGTAACTCAGGTTAATACATTACAAGAGAACCGGAGGGGGGGAGTGTGGTTGGAGTTGGTGTTCGGTCTCTCTGAGTTGTGTTTCTGTGTAACTGGTTTACAGAAGCATTTTGAGTATGATGCTGGCTTAATAACGAACCTAAAACAGACCTAACCCATCTGATTATGTGTGATGAAAAGTTTGAGCAGTGTAAACAATGGTTGGTACATTAGAAGAGAGGTTAAGTAAGATGAAATACCGAAACTATGTTGTAATTCTACGACCTTGGGGGCTTCGGTGTAAATGGGTTTGAGGAATATTCTAAAGATTATATTACCTTGATAATAGGTCTAAAACATTGTTAACCTATTTAGCTAAGAAGAGAATACCCCCTAGGCAAGCTAAATCTACCTTAGGAAAACTTGTTACAAACTAACACTTCGAATACTCTAAAACGTTATCTAGAGGAGAGGACTTAGTTAACGTGTGAGTTAACTATGTGAATGTCCTAGGAGTAAGATAAGCCTAGGAGTAATGCTTGGGGAGTTTTAAAGTTAGAACAAATTGCACATTCCACGACTCACTTAGGGAATAACACCTGGTGTAAATAAGATAAACTCGAATAAAATGTCGTCACATGAAATCATGGACTGACACATTTGTTTTTAATCAGGCGTTAGGTCGTAACGAACGCTGACCAGGAACCGTGTGTGAGATGACATTTGCTTCTAAACCAGGTATGGACATGTGTGGTTCGTATGTTGCCGTGTTACACGGCTTGTGTGCTGTGTGCTTTGTTTGACAATGACTCTAAGACTAAAGCATGAAAATTGGATTGCTTCTTGTGGCTTACTTATGCTTGTTATATATATCCTTGTGGCATATTACTTGCGCGCCACAGTAGTTTGTCCCTTTCTCGTTTATGGAACTCGAGATGAACCACAACGAACTATGAAAACAAAAAAAACTCTATAAGGGGAACTCCTCTCTAAACCATTGAGGACTACCATGACACCCACTATGGTGTCTATTTATTAATGTTAATGAAGAGCAAGTCTCCTTTGGTGAGACTCGAACCACGTAAACAAAACAAAAGAACTATACAGAGACAATCCTCTCTAACTTTAGAGGACCGCTAATGACACCCACTATGGTGTCGAGATGATAATGATAATGAAATGAAAAGTACCAACTGGTGGAACATGAGGATAACCCGGGAAGATGACATCTCGGGCCGCGCGGTATGGAATATTCGGGAGTTGGTATCTGCATCAGATCTTCTCCCTTCTGTGTGGAGCACATCCCGGAGTCCCAGAGGTGACTTCCGCTTCCTTGACCCTGGGTGTCGGGAATGGGGGAGTGACAAGTTGGTGAAGCACATCTCGGAGTCCAGAGGTGACTTCCGCTTCCTTGACCCTGGGTGTCGGGAATGGGGGAGTGACAAATTGGTGAAGCTTATCCTGGAGTCTAGAGGTGACTACCGCTTTCTCGACCCTGGGTGTCGGGAATGGGGGACTAGCTATGGAGGAGACGTCCTCCAACGTGCGGTGATAAAAGAATTCACAAGTAACCCTTGAAGAAACAAGGAATGATTAGCACCTACATAATAAAGCCTCGGGATCTAATCTATATCCCTTGACTCGGTGCCAGAGAATAGAGGAAAACATGTGTCGAACCAAGCAAATAAGAAAATTCACAAATGTGATCATTTAAGTAACAAGGAATGAATAGCACCTATATTATAAAGTCTCGGGATCTAACCTACATCCCCCAGACTCGGTGCAAGAGAAGAAAGGAAAACATATGTAATGAGAACAAGATAACAATACGCAATCTCTTGAATGATCCCATAGCGAGGATTGACGGTATAATGTACCTACGCACACGTCCTATAATTACTTGACTGTTGTTGCTACACTAGCAGCTTATTATGCTGGACTGTGTGTTTGACATTGTTTGCTACTGGCAAGATGTGCTTGGTTGCTTATTGATATTGCTGTGCTACTTGCAAGATGTGCTTGGTTGCTTGCTGATAATGCTATGCTACCGATGAGTTGTATGATATCATGATGTACTGATGTGTGCTTTACTAATTTATCATAGCATGTAAAATGGACTTAATAATATTCGACCAATTAGTCGTGTGGCCCGGTAACATGCGGGCTTCACACGTTCATACTCAGCGTAGTTTGCTGAGTCCTTTACACCCAATTTTTTTCAGGTCTTGTGCCAGACGATAACGGAGTAGGCAAGGGTGACTATCATAGGGGTAGTCCACATGGCAAGACTTTAAGTAGTATGCTTTCTTATGTATGAGTTATGTTGTTTAAGTTGTTAACTAAACTGTAGATGCTCGGTACTTGAGTTGTACTTTATATTGTATTTGGATTTCGTTAAGTTGGACTTCCAGTCATACAGACCGTAACTTGGAGTTGGTAATGAGGACTGTCAACCACGTGGGTGGTTGGCGTCTGTAGCACCCGAATGGAGTTCGAAACCGCTGCGTAGACTTCTCCTGCTAACTTAGGCGCGTCGTATTATTGTTGGTCGTGATTCGGGTGTTACACAATGCCACTCCTAGCATTGTAATTGCATTACCTTCCACCCAAGTTCTTTCCATTACTTAACTCTCTTCCAAATCTGTTACAAAGTGGTTAACTACACACCTTAAGCTCTCCAAGTACACCTAGTTCTTCCTAGATTTTACAAGGCATTACTACCCTTCTTGCTACATATTTTTCCCTCTTATATCCTCATACTATCTACCAATCTATGGTTTAAAACCTCCTTACTCAGTCCAATACAAACCTTGGTTCCCATTCACCAAGTCATCCACAAGTGCACATTTCCTACTAAAATTTTGCCATAGTTCACCTACAATTCTCACTTAGCCACACATATCCATTCTCACCAATTCATTCATAATCTAGCCACACCCATACAAGGGTCCTACCAGCACTCAATAATTCCATCCAAAACATCATACAACATTATAGCTCCAAATCTCATCAAACCACAATATAATACCATAACTCAAAAGCTTGGCACCTAGGCCGTTAATTCAAACATTCATTCACAATTTCCTCTCCTCATTAACAAACACAATTTGTTCTAGATTTTATCTCATCTTTTATTTTCCCCAACCCAAATTCTAAAACAATTAAAACAAGTTTCAAGGTAGATTTCTTACCTTATTTTCACAAGTTTCTCTTTGAATTGTCCTCTTGCTCTTCCTCTCTCAAATTTGTTCAAGTGGGGATAGAGTTGCCAAACTCACCCCAACATTCAAGAAGCACAAAAATACACACAATTAAAATCCTAACCTTTGGAAATTCTCTAATCCAATGAAGGAGCTTAAAGCACAAGATTCTAGGGTTTACCTTTGGAGCTTTAGGAGGGGTTTTCACCATTGAATCAAGAAGATGGTCCACACCATTGGAGCGTTGAATGAAGCTTAAAAATCAAGAGAAAACAGGGTATGAGGATGGGCGAAATCGACCAACAAGGAAAGATGAAGAAAATGAGTTTCTCTTGGAACCATTTTAGCTTAGGAGAGAGAGAGACTCCAAGCTTCAATTTGATGCCATTTTCTCTTCAAATGGGGAAAACCCTGGAGGTGAAGTTCATCCTTTTGGAATTTTAAAAGAGAGAATGATAGAGGATGATGAGGGGAGTTCAATATGTAATTTTTTGATATGGAGCTCAAACGGAGCTTGGGCAGTGGTGGAAGTTGGAGTAGCCATGGAAGCTTGGGGGAGGAGCTTCAAATTGGCAGCAGGAGGAGAGGAGGAACGGCTGGAGAAAGAGAGGGAGGAAAGAGAAAAGGAAGAAAGGAAATGAGAGGAGAGAGAGTGTGGGTGGGTGTATAAGTTACTTTTCACTTTTTGCTTTTTGACTTATTTAATTAGCTAACTAGTCATGTGTGAGGGGGCTGTCTACATTAATAAAACCGGCCCACTAATATATACACACTGGAGCATTTTTCGTCTTTTACAGAAAACGCTCGTTAATTTACCCGGTTTAGCACTATTCACTAACCGTGCCCGTTTTCTGGAATTTTCTCGTATTTTTAATTTTACTGGTTATTAAGCTCCCATTAATGTTTAATTATAGTTATTTAATGAACTATAATTTTTACGGGTTCGTTTGACCACTTAAAGTCACGTTTTCAAGTTTCCTCGAAGAACGTGCACTAAAGCGTTATTAGCGTTTTAATACATTATTTGTTGGTCTGTTTTCTTCGGGAATTGTTCCCATATATTATTTAGGCATTATAAGCCTTTTAAATTCATTCAATACCCTTTTTAAGGTTGTATTCCACATAGGGTCACTTAATGCTTGTTTTAGCGTTTTTCGCTTTCTAAGTGTTTTCTTGTTTCTTTTGGATTTATTCTCTTTCGGGGTATTTCACCTACCCCCCTTAAAGAAATTTGCCCACAAAGTTAGTGAGTCTAAGATTGTTAATCACCAAGGTATTCAATGCTAAGGTTATACTCTCTCATCACCTGTCAACTCCAATGACTGACTGAATACGTACCACACATCACACAACATGTCAAGCATGTATAGCAACCAAAAATATCTTTGCCCAAATCTCTCAATGGGGGTCCATCCGCAGACAATTAGGCACTAAGTCCTCCCCAAATCGAGTGATCCCTCAGGTACCGGTCATTTGAACACTTATGCTCTCTGGTTCACGGCCGTCATGACATTGAGCACTTACTCTTTCTGGCTCTATGGTCCTTTGGTTATGATCAAAATCATTTGCAACTCTAGAGAATCCTCAGGCTCCAAAGTGGGTACTCTTCCCTAACCGGACTACTCATATCCGGCGGCCCTTGGACAAATACAAAACACACACTACAAGCGTCCTACAGGTCACTTAGTACCCTTGCTCGTCCGTTGTAGTGGTTTCAAAACTATTCAACACCTCCACCGACTCACAACTAGCTTCACCTCCATGATTCAACCGGATACCCGTGCCTAGCCATGAAAGATCCACTAGCGCCCGTGGGAGTGGTTTCAAAACCAATCCTCATTCTCAAGTTTGAAGAAAATCATTTGCCAAAATCATTTTGGAAATTCATTTTGAAAACTTCAATGCAACTCCAAGTTCCAATTTATGTTAGTTTCACCTATTACTAGTGTGATTACTTGTGGCCACTTATAAGGAGCTTCAAGAGTCCTTCAACCCCAATGTGATCAGCATTGGTGTTGAACTATCTATCCACCCCACTTTGGTGTTCGGTTTCCCTTGATCGCTAGCAAATCAAGTTCCACCTCCCACCTCAATTCACACAATCAAATAGTCAAACATTAATTTCATTTTCTATCTTCTTAATCTTTCTAGTCATACTCATACAACCATACATTACCAATTTCTAGAATTCATTTACTCATTACTACTAATACCATCAATTATTGCTTACTAGCCATCTCGTCAATTATTACTCAACCTATCTTCAACCTCTATGCCCAAGAATTTTAACAGTTAGTTTTTCTATCCTTAAATTATTTACAAGTCAAATCAATTTCTATCCTTAGTTTATACACGAATACAATCAACTCAAATTACCAAGGGGACTCACTTCCCACTAGGTTCAACATCGGTTTCATACCGATTTATACTCCTCAAATCTCCCAACATACTCATCAAACTCCTCAAACATACTCATTCCTCCAAACTATTACCAACCGGGGTTCTCATTCCCCATGGAGTTTCTCTACTCCATTCACCTCAATCTCACAATCAACCTTAATTACATTATGAATGGTATACATATGTTTATGTTACATAAGTACCAATCATCAAACAAATTCTTTTGCGCTATGCGCATTGTAGTTTACGCACTTTCACGTAAAACATACATTTCGCGGTTTTCGCCCTACCCCCTTAAAAAGGGATTACGCCCACGTAATCTACCATATGTCAACATTGGATATAGGTCTAAGGCGTTTAGCCGTCATGGAGTGTTCTAACTTCCATGCGGTCTATTACACAATGTATTCTGGTCAAAGGGGCTTAACCATAATGTTGGTTAGTCCCTGCACCAAGAATTTCTATCGGAGTTTATTTAACTCTTAAACCGGGTTGGTTCTAGCCTTAAAGGCCTCAAGGCGTTGGTAATTAGCCATTCATCACTAGGTGTATTAAACCTTAGGACTATGGGCCCACTAGCTTCTGCTGCGCGACCCTGATAACTTGGGTTTATTCGCCCTTCTCGTATCCTAATGTGTTATACATCACCCTTTTATCCCTTATGTTGGGAATAAGGTTCATCAATCATGTGTGGTATTCGGTTACCGTGCGCGAACTCACTGAGCTATAGGTTTTCTATCCAACTCTCTGGAATCAATGTACATACTATTGTGTACTTGAGTGATTATTCACTTGGTTCCCTGACATATTGTCGGTTGAGGTTGAGCAGCTACTTAGTTGTAGTGCTTCCTCTATTGTCCGTAGCTTCTAAATTATGACCTTGCATTTTCTATGCTTCGGTCCTTATGACTTCGTACGTTTCCTTCTACCTTTTCCCACCATTGTCATCTTCCCAACTTCCTAGCTATCCCACTTGATCATTACCACACAAGTGCAATACCAAAACACCCAGTCCTACAAAGTGCAGAGGCGTAAACCCCTGACAGTAAATCTCTTGTGAGATTGCAATAGGAATGAATATTGCTTCCTTGTTTCTCGGTCTGCCTACCATCTTTATTCATCAACTACATCTCCTTGTACGATTTATTCACATGTATTGGTCGCTTGCTACGCACCATGTTCGTGTTTATTTCCAATTTTGGTTTCCATGGCATTCGCTATCATTTAGCTTCTGCTCATGTTTCTTTACCATTTATACAATGGTTCACCATTTATTTGGCTGATTATAAAATATGACATTCCTTTATATCTCTGAGCTCCTTGAGCGTCATTAATGTTACATTTCTCGTTATACATATACAATGTCTTTTCTTACCCGGTTACTCTTCGGTTTCCATCAACTGCTATAACAGCTTATTCCCACATTGCTTGGCAATATTTGTATGCTCAAGCTTCACTATGTTAGTAGTTATGAAAGAGTCGTATCTTCAGACATTCACTGCTGGCATCCTCTTCATTGGAGTCTAGGTGTTCACTTCTCTCGTGGTGTCGCATTAATGAGGGGTATCCCTGCTCATAGTTAATTAAACTATCTTCACTGGTGCCGTTCTTGGCAACTCTCCCTATGATTCGCAACGGTTTTGTAACCGTTGAATTTGTATTGTAATGGGTTCCTGGCTTACTAGCCACGTTGCCTAGCACTGCTCATCTTAGGCTGTTTACAAGCATTGCTTCTTCGTAAACCATAAATTGGTTTGGAGGTAACACTGGGCTCCATGATAAGGATCATTGCATCACGCTTCCGTCCGTTGGATACCCTTTAAGTATCTTGGTATTGATCGGTGTCATTTATTAATTCAGGGTATCCCCTGGTAAGTGGGATCCCTTCGGTGTTGTAACCGAGTGTTCATTGTAATTCTAGTGCTCTTATCATGACACTTAATTCGGCACCCTTCAAGGGTTGCTCCTGGGTGTTATTGATTATGCCGTTACATCTGGCTAGCATTTGAGTGTGTTTAGTTTACTCCACATTGTAGTTCGAATTTCAAATGGTCTGTTAGGGTTATATGTCTCCCGTTCTTAGGGTAGACCGTTGATGCTTTTCCTTATGCTTGTAATAGGTTTAATATTACCTTCGGTAGTTAACGGTATACTCCAGTACCTTAGATGATCACCCTGGGTATTCCACTTTTTTCCTTGAACATTTGTATGTTCATGATAGGCCTTGCCTTATCGTGTTCAGCCTGGATTTCCATTCCAGCTAATATGCTTTCGTTTCAAATTCTTGAGACATATCCAATGTCTTTAGTCAATTACTAGTGCTTCTCGCACTTCCTAACTCTTAATCACCCTCCTGCAGTAAGTCCTTGACTCCTTTAGCTTGTAAGCTTATTGAGTTCCTCGATTATTCAAGGTGTCCAACTGTTCCAGTTTGAATTCACTTATGGTCCGTAGAATGGAGCTGACTACTTCCCGTGTTTCGTACACTACATATATACATATGTGGGGCACCTTATTGGTACATTACCACTTACCCGACTAACTCACAATGGTCTGTCAGGCCCGCAAGCTCCTTCGGAGTGCGGTCGTCCCACATCCCATATTTGGGTACACTCGTAGTGCTCGTCACATGCCTAGGTGAAGTATTCTATTGTCAACCTCTCTTGTATCATTCTATGATACTCACCGTGGTTGTTCGGGTTTGGTTTAAAAAAAATTGAGGTTTTAAAAGAAAAGTTTGTGGTTTTGAAGAAAAGTTTTATGTTTGAAGTAAAAATTCTGAGTTTGAAAGAAAATCCTCATGGCGTTGCCATGTTTGAGGTCTTGACCAAGTATAGCTTCCTGCTGACTGGTATGTTCGTTAATATAATTGTCGGGCCATTAGGCCTCTCCAAGGCTTGGTTCTCCAAGTCCTTAGGATTAGTGTTCCTATAATTCCTTCCATCTTCATGGTGGTACTTTGTTTGGTATTTGTTAGTCATTAAACGTCCTCCAACTTGTCTTGTTGTTGCTGCACTTGCCTTGGCAAGTGCGCGGGTACGTCGGTTTTTAGGTTACCTAATACCAGTTACGGTATTGTTTTCATCCATTTTTGATCTTAGTGATCAATTCCTGAGTAGCTTCTCAGTGCTCTTGACATGATCATTGTTAATTCGGGTACTTTCCCGATCCTTGTGGTACTCCATGTACCTTGCTCCATAGTTCGTCCCCACACCTTTAGGGTGGTTACCGAGGTTGACTGACCCTTAGGGGCTACGTCATAGTCCTATTTGGCATTGAAGGTTTAGAGTTGTCCAACCTTGACTAATTTCTTAGTCGGTTGGATACCGTTGTTGGTATTATCAAGCATTGCAGTCCGTAGACTCTCTTGTCTCGGGTTTTTACTTCGCTTTTCTGCTCATTGTGTAGCTATGCTTCCCATCTTGTTGGCTACACTTGGTTCTCGCGACTGCGAAGCATGTCGCCCCATGGTGCCGCAAATTTCACTACCCTATATTCAGGATCTTCAATCTACTGCCGTTCAGTACGGTTATTGTCGTTCAAACGGGAACCGTCTTCGGGATTCCCAGTTCTTGTAATCCACCGTATGGCATGTTATTCTCTTTACAAGGTTGTTCTACAACTGCCAGATCGGGTTTTCCCGAGTAAGAGAGGTCTTTCCATCTCTCTGGCATCCTTTCCCCAACTTTAAAACGGGGGTTGCGGAGGGCGGGACTGGTTATGTAGGTATCCAGATCACACTGGAAGTTCCTAACTAGCGTACCTCACACGCTAACACTCAACCCTTAGCCCTAAGTCTCTAATTCCTAACTTGGTGTTTTCCTAAACTCGGAATTTCAACCATCAGAGCGACACTTCTCTTGATACCACTTTTTGTAACCCCCAACCGGTAATCACGCAGTTAACTTCTAACCCGTCTCTATTAACAACACACAAGCAGTGGAAATTCCAACACAACCGGGGGTGAAACAATGCCGTTAGTCACCCACGTGACTAACAAGGCCAATCCAATCTCAATTACAATAATCAAAATACAATATCGGTCTGATGGGTCTTATATACCGAGTACTGCAAACCAAACTATGCAATCAATTCCTTGATCAATTCTCAAAGCTAATACAACTTCTATGCCTCAATATACAAATACAATATCCATTCAATACTATACCGAGTATCTACAATTCCCAAGTTTAACCATGACCTTTCGGTCTTACAAATCCACAATACACAATTACAATTTCTTTAACAACTACCCAAATCAATAACAACCCCGTCATACTCTCGAACAGTGATATGCTTCCATGTACCTGGAAAATAAAAATAGCGCCCCAAGGGGCTCAGCGAAATTGCTGCATATGACTTCCGCATACCCGCGTACTAGCGAGGGTACGCCAACTATTTGGTCAAGAGCATGCGGTTCTTTTTAATTCAAACAACATGCAAGGCAACAATACATTATATATGTATATTGGCACAATCAAAGTTCAACATTGAACACAAACACTAACACACACATCAAGAGGTTAGTTTAGTTGTTATATACTTAGGCTTGAGGGTTATACCTCACTATGCCTCAATTCTTTCTACATTGTCACCCACTCACTTGGGTTACACATACTCAAATTCTCTTACTCTCAATCTCAAGCTCAATACTCAAATTACAACTCAACCCTCTCAAGTCTCAACTCAATACTCACATGCTCAATGCTCAATTCTCAAAACTCAAGCTCTCAATCAATACTCAAAGACATCTTTTAAGTCTTAGCCACGACCTCCAGCAGGGTCATACACAAGACCCACCACCGGGCTTACAAATACAGAAGGGGCTATGCATTTAGCTCCTCAAGTTCACAAATGTCCACTTCTCTACCGGACTACTCAAATTCCCAAAACTCCACTCTTGGAGTCATTTCACAATCTCAAGGATCAGCCTAGAGGTATCTCTCTCGATAACATCTTTTGGCTTAGGGAATTCTCAATGTCTAGTACACTAAGATTTAAGGTCTTACCGTACTTATCGAATACTCTCATGTTCGTGACATTGCTCATTTTATTCGGCTCCTCTCATTGGGGTTCGACTATGTTTCTAAGGGGTATGGTGATCCCCTACCATGCTTTACTTTACTCAAGGTTCATGATTTGAACAATTATCAATCCTCTAGTTAGAGGTTACTCACGTACTTCCACTATTATTTATTGTGTGGATTAAATCGATTTGGTTCTCTAATCGTTATCGGGAGTTTACTACTCCCGTATACTTTCTCACGTTCTAGTGAGTTCACTGGTTTATGTTATCGTGTATTGGTTCGATAGTTGTAGTGCGTTTCCACATTTTTATTAGTTCGCAACTTGACTCTCTCTACGAGTCTCTACTCACACAAGACTCAACTATGAGTCGCACTACCATACACAATCACAATCAAGCAATTCATTTACAAACACCCATTTCATGAATTATACAAACTTTAATCTCAAAATACCATTCAACCACAAATAATACATTACATGCCCAAGTGGGTACACACAATCTGATTCCTGCATTTATCTTGTTAGGTGATCACACAATCGAACTAGCACACAAATCGGGGTAACCAAGTTAGGATACAGAGCATGAGGAAATCATACCTTTCACCATGGATTAACTTTACCATGTCACCTTACACTCCTCGGGTTGTTCTCGTACCACTGGCAACATTTCAAGTGGTTCTATTAATATTAAGATACTACGATATGTAAAACTAATACTCCCGTAATTAACCCCGTTATCCATTAATCTTAGTTTTACTCAAGTGTGCTTAACTTTCTTAGCTTCATTACTTTAGCACTAAGCCCCACTTATACACATAAAATATGTGTTTATATATGTATGTTTTTATATATATATCTATATATTTATCTAATTAATTTTAAATTTTAATTAATTTTTTTATTAAGGCCGACCGACCCACTCTGGGTAGGTCGCCTGGGTGGGTCGGATGCAGAGAGCACCCGGGTTACAGAATCCAGTCCGACCGACCCAGTCTGGGGTAGGTCGCCTGGGTAGGTCGCTGCAGAACCCCTTTTAATTATCTAATTTGGACTCCAAATTCACCTAAATTTTCAACCAATCTTTTTCTAAACATTTCCACATGTTTCCTTTATGCTTAGACACCTTAAAACACTCCTTAACTCATCTACTAACTCATTACTCTTTCTATATCAATTCACACACATTATTTTCCTAATTTCCATTTCAGCACTTATGTAAATTCTTCCTAGTTTTGCTTTGCTACAGATTTTTTAACCAACTTCTACCATCCAATACTTCCTCTACCAATGCCACTCCTAGCATTCTAATTGCATTACCTTCCACCCAAGTTCTTTCCATTACTTAACTCTCTTCCAAATCTGTTACAAAGTGGTTAACTACACACCTTAAGCTCTCCAAGTACACCTAGTTCTTCCTAGATTTTACGAGGCATTACTACCCTTCTTGGTACAGATTTTTCCCTCTTATATCCTCATACTACATCTACCAATCTATGGTTATTAAACCCCCTTACTCAATCCAATACACACCTTGGTTCTCCCACTCACCAAGTCATCCACAAGTGCACATTTCCTACTAAAATTTTGCCATAGTTCACCTACAATTCTCACTTAGCCACACATATCCATTCTCATCAATTCATTCCTAATCTAGCCACACCCATACAAGGTCCTACCAGCACTCAATAATTCCATCCAAAACATCATAACATTATAGCTCCAAATCTCATCAAACCACAATATAATACCATAACTCAAAAGCTTGGCACCTAGGCTGTTAATTCAAACATTCATTCACAATTTCCTCTCCTCATTAACAAACACAATTTGCTCTAGATTTTATCTCTTCTTTTATTTTCCCCAACCCAAATTCTAAAACAATTAAAACAAGTTTCAAGGTAGATTTCTTACCTTATTTTCACAAGTTTCTCTTTGAACTGTCCTCTTGCTCTTCCTCTTTCAAATTCGTTCAAGTGGGGATGGAGTTTGCCAAACTCCACCCCAACATTCAAGAAGCACAAAAATACACACAATTAAAATCCTAACCTTTGGAAATTCTCTAATCCATGAAGCAGCTTAAAGCACAAGATTCTAGGGTGTACCTTTGGAGCTTTAGGAGGGGCTTTCACCATTTAATCAAGAAGATGGTTCCACCACCATTGGAGGGTTGAAATGAAGCTCAAAATCAAGAAGAAACAGGGTATGAGGATGGGCAAAATCGGCCAACAAGGAAAGATTTAGAAAAATGAGTTTCTCTTGGAACCTTTTTACCTTAGGAGAGAGAGAAGACTCCAAGCTTCAATTTGATGCCCTTTTCTCTTCAAATGGGGAAAACCCATGGAGGTGAAGTTCATACTTTTGGAATTTTTAAAAGAGATAATGATAGAGGATGATGAGGGGAGTTCAAATATGTAATTTATTTTTGATTTGGAGCTCAAACGGAGCTTGGGCATGTGGTGGAAGTTGGAGTAGCCATGGAAGCTTGGGGGAGGAGCTTCAAATCGGCAGCAAGGAGGAGGGAGGAACCCGCTGGGAGAAAGAGAGGGAGGAAAGAGAAAAAGAAGAAAGGAAATGAGAGGAGAGAGAGACTAGGTGGGGGTATAAGTTACTTTTTCACTTTTTGCTTTTTGACTTATTTAATTAGCTAACTAGTCATGTGTGAGGGGGCTGTCTACATTAATAAAACTGGCCCACTAATATATACACACTGGAGCTTTTTTCGTCTTTTACAGAAAACGCTCGTTAATTTACCCGGTTTAGCACTATTCACTAACCGGGCCCGTTTTCTGGAATTTTCTCGTTTTTTTAATTTTAATGGTTTTTAAGCTCCCATTAATGTTTATTTATAGTTATTTAATGAACTATAATTTTTACAGGTTGTTTGACCACTTAAAGTCACGTTTTCAGGTTTCCTCGAAGAACGTGCGCTAAAGCGTTATTAGCGTTTTAATACATTATTTGGGTCCGTTTTCTTCAGGAATTGTTCCCATATATTATTTAGGCATTATCAAGCCTTTTAACTTCATTCAATACCCTTTTAAGGTTGTATTCCTCCTTGGGTCACTTAACGCTAGTTTTAGCGTTTTTCACTTTCTAAGCGTTTTCTTGTTTCTTTTGGATTTATTCTCTTTACCAAAGTTAATTAGGCACTAATAGGTCGTCAATATCGTATTAGAGTAATTTAATCACCCTAATTAATTTCAGGGTATTTCAGAAACATTGCTAACCTATTTAGCTAAGGAGGGAATGCACTTTAGGCAAGTTAGCTCCATCTAAGATAAACTTGTTACATATTGATGTTTAAAAAATACTCTAGAATAATAGCTAAAGGGAGTACTTAGGTAACTCATACAACGACGATGTAAACGTCCTAGAAGTTAAATAATAATCTAAGGTGAGTACTTGGGAAGTTCTAAGGTTTAGAATAAACTGTACATTCAACGACTCACCTAGGGAATAACACCCGATGTAAATGAGATAAACTAGAAATGTGTCATCACATGAAATCATGAACTGACACGTTATTTTTAATCAACGTTAGGGTCGTAACGAACGCCAACCAGGAACCCGTGTGTGAGACACACTTGCTTCTGATCCAGGTATGGATATGTGTGGTCCGTATGTTGCCGTGTTACATGGCATGTTTGTGTGTGCTTTATTTGACAATGACCACAAGACTAAAGCATGAAATTGGATTACTTGTTTTAACTTGCTTATATGTCGATGCTATTATTGTTGCATATTGCTTGCGTGCACACAGTAGTGTACGTAGTCCCTTCTCGTTGATGAAACCTTGAGATGAAACACAACGAACTTCGTAAACAAAACAAAGGAACTACATAAAGGGAGAACTCCTCTTAACTATAGAGGACCTCTAATGACACCCACTATGGTGTCGAACTATCAACGATAATGATAAGTAAATACCTATGTGTGGAGCACATCCTGGGGTCTAGAGATGACCCCTCTTTCTTGACGCACGACGCCGGGATTGGAGGATTAGCTATTTGTGGAGCGCATCCTGGGGTCTAGAGATGACCCCTCTTTCTTGACGCACGACGCCGGGATTGGAGGATTAGCTATTTGTGGAGCACATCCTGGGGTCTAGAGATGACCCCTCTTTATCGATGC
The DNA here is from genome assembly GCA_023374045.1 of Limonium bicolor. Classification (NCBI taxonomy): domain Eukaryota; kingdom Viridiplantae; phylum Streptophyta; class Magnoliopsida; order Caryophyllales; family Plumbaginaceae; genus Limonium; species Limonium bicolor. Next base: position 480,856,132 of record CM041776.1, read on the forward strand.
ACGACGCCAGGACTGGAGGATTGGCTATTGGTGGAGCATATCCTGGGGTCTAGAGGTGACCCCTTTTTCTCGACGCATGACGCCGGGAATGGAGGATTGGCTATGGAGAAGATGTTCTCCAACTTGTGGATAAGAGAATTCACAAAACATCCTTAAAGAAACAAGGAAAGATTGGCACCTACATGATATGGTCATGGGATCTAAACTATATCCCCAGACCTGGTGCAAGGAAAGAGAAAGAAAAATACACATTATGGGAACAAGGAAAAAGAAATGAAAACACACAACGCTCGAATGATACCATAGTGAGGATCATTGGTATAACATACCTATGCACACGTTTTATTATTTACATGATTGCTGTCGCTTATACTAGCAACTTGTTGTGCTTGGTTGCGTGTGTGATTTTGCTATGATGTTAGTAGGTTATGCTTGGTTGTGTGTTGATATTGCTATGCTTTAAGTGTATATGATATCATGATGTGTTGTGGTGTGCTTTACTGCTTTATTACAACATGTAACCGAACTTAATAATATTCGACCAAGTAGTCGTGTAGCCCGGTAACATACGGGCTACACATATTCATACTCAGCGTAGTTTGCTGAGTCCTTTACAACCCAATATTTGAAGGTATTGAGCCGGACAATAATGGAGCGTAGGCGGGATGGCTACCATGGGGGTAGTCCATCAGGGCATACCTTTTGAGTTTGGAGTAGTATGTTTAATGTATGGGTTGTTACTAAACCCGTGATGTACTTTTTGGTTTATGATTTGGTAATTATGTTGTAGACACTCGGTATTTGGAATTGTATTCTATATTGTATATGGGTTTTAGTTGAGGGCTGTTTCCAGTCTTGTAGACCGTAACTTGGTGTTGGTAGTGTGATTGTGTCCACCACGTGGGTGGTTGGCGTCTGTGACACCCGGATGGAGTTGTGAATCCGCTGCATAGACTTCTCACGATATTAGGCGTGTTGTTGTACTGCTGTTGAGTTATTCGGGGGTGTTACACCACGAGTTAAGTTCTGGGTTGGCCACTTGTTTGCATGTGTTTATGTAAGACAGTTCATATCGGTTATAACTGAAAACTAATTTTTTTTATCTTCACCATTGTTTTTTAATGGTTAACTGTATAACTGGAATATTATTTTAAAATAACATAAAGAAAAATATAAGTATTATTAAAAATATTATTTTTCTCTTATAAAAAAATTTGGTCAATCAAAATGAATTCGGTTCAATTTTAGTCATTAAGTGATTTTTTTGGTGTCTGTTTTGGCAAATCATATTATTCATATTTTGGTTTTTTTTAATTTGTTTTTCTTATTATTTAATTTGTTAACTACATCCATAAAAGACTTATTAACTATTCAAAAAACAGTAACTAACTGCCTTTTTTATTTGTGTTCTTCTTTCTCAGTCACTCCATCAGTTACTTTGAACTCTACCATTTTTGTTTGCTTTTGATCAAATCTTCCTTCATTCTTTATAGTTCGAAAAAAAGCAAGTGATTCAATTTCAATTCAGGTCAGTATAACTTTATTTTTCAAATTTACATGTATACATCCATTGAGAGAAGCTTACAATTCTAAGATGTTGAAAACACATTCAGTAAAGCATTTCCAATTTGACCTGCACTGTTTTCAAATTCATATAATCATGGATGGGAAGGAATGACGGGGGAGATGAGGATGGTTTCAAAGAAAAAAATAGGACAACAGGTTAGTATAGTAATTTTTTTATCAATAAATACAATATTTCACTCCCCTCCTCTCGGGGTGTGCATTTTGGATGGCTAGAGAGTTTTACGGCTGGGAAAAGGGTTGGGGTTGTAGATGGTGCTAGGCAGAAATTTGGATTTGAGAAATTGCTAGTGAAGGGTAGGGATTTTAGGGGGTTTTGGGAGTTGAAGCAGGGACGGTGGTGATTAGAGGGAGGAGTGGTGGCTACGTGGAGCAGCGGCTAATTGGGATTATGACCCTTCTCATTACCAGAGTAACCGGAGAGAGTCAATTCTGATTTTTCAATATACCTTATATTTCTAGTAAGATGCGCCAGCATGAACCTCACAATTTTGGATTTGAGAAGCTGCTAGTGAAGGGTATGGATATTGGGGGGTTTGGGAGTTGAAGCAGGGACGGTATATAATCGTGTACATACATCTATCAATTAAAGGAGATGTAATGTTGTAGACTAGTTTCTGATTGATGTTTTTTGTTCTGTTTAGGTTTTCTATTTGTTGTTGTACTATCTTGCTTGGCATCTCTTGATGTTTTCCGGTTTGCCTCACTCAAATCCATTATGTGCTCTATTCTACAATCTCACCGCCTCCTCCTCTTCTATTACCTAAAAAGACTAGACGACATTTATCCTTCCCTTATCTTTCTTTGTATTCCCTTTTCTCTTTGTCACCTAGAAAAATTGAAGCTACGTGCTCGACGCAGATTTAGTACCACACCAAATTATTCAAAATCTGTACTTAGTGTTATATTTCTTTATTTTTAGTAGTTGGAATTGTCATTCTTTTGTTGGATGTCAATAACAGCATTTTCACATGGTGTTGATGAGTATGATTTTTATTAATTTCAGTAAAATTTTCACATCCTTATTCACTTAAAAAATAACTATCAATTATTATTTATGAAACTGTGTAAAAGAAACGATCTTTCAATTTATCTCATTTATGAAACCATGTAAAGATCGTTTTTGAATTTTGTTATGTTGATAATAGTTTAAATATACACGTTTTAAAGTTTAGATTTTTAAAAATAAATTCCTAGCGATGTGGTCTGATATATTGATTTTAATTTCATCCATAACAAGATAGTTCCAGTATTTCTAGTAATACTCTTATTTCTCTATAAATTTCATTTAGATCAGTTTTACTCTATTTTTTCTGAAGCAAACTTGATTCCTTAAAAATATAAAAATAATTACATAAGAGGTGTTCAAGTAATATACCTATATATATTTGTTGCGTTGAAACTGACAATTGCTGCTCAAGTCACACTTAGTAAACAACAAAACCATTCGAATTTGGTCTGCAATTGCACATCAATTTGGTCTACAATTGCACATGTCTTCGTTCATATATTCATATCATACGTACTCATGATTCATATCTATATAATCAATGATGGGATGTCATTATTGATTGTAGATGGTGGTATCTGAAGAAACAAAATGATGAGAGTTTGCTAGGATAAGTTGTAGTTAACGTACTTTCAATTATCCATAGTGTACATTTGCATATGTAATACATTGTTGCTCGTCGTTTGCATTGGTAACAAGTGTTTCATTTTCTTTATTGGTAGTGTTTATGATTAGAGTTGTCGTTTCTTCTTATTGAATGTCAATGACAGCAATTTCATATATTTTTGATGCTACAGTTCTAGTATGATTTTGATAAATTTCAACAAAATTTACACCTTCATCTTCACAAAAATATCAATTAATTTATGTTGTAATCTCATGTATGAAACTCTGTAGAGGTAACAACTTTCGAACATTTGTTGGCTAACAATAAGTTAATATATTGTTAGTGATACTTAATTTATTCAAAAATAAATTTCAGGTGTTGAGGTCAAGTATAATTTATTTTCATCTTTATCCATAACAAGGTAGAATCTATATTTTTTACATCTTAAAATAAGTTTTTTTATTCTATCATTGTGACTATTGTACTAGTTTCATTGTGTTTGATTAATTGATTCAGCAAAATATAGTATATGTAACCTTGCATATAGTTTTTGTATATCCATTTTTGTTGTTGTTAAGTTTGAAATCGTAAACCACATGTTGGCAACGGTAATAATTTGTACCTCATCCAATGCAAATGCAAGACATTTTTTTTTTTAAAAATTATGAAATATCAAAGCTTCCTAAATCACCCCTAATTTATATGACACTCTGATTTACAAATAATAATATTTGTCAACTAAAATATATTGCAAATCAGATAAGAATGTATGTTACTATATAAACTAATATTCAACTCTTAACAGATTTTCAGGTTAAAAAATTGTACAAATATGTTATTCGTATTTGGTGGAATCCTGCAAACAGGGTAAATGATATACTATAAACTACGAAATAAAACCTAGAAAATAACAAATCAAATTCCTGTCGGGTTGCAAAAATCCCGGTCACTATAGTATAGGAAATGAAGTAACCAGGTATCAAATCCACGGGACTTGAAAGGAAATAAGTCTACTCCTAAGAAAACTAGAAATCAATTGTTTGTTTGTTGTTTTGAGATAGAATTTGCTAAAGTGAAATAAAAGCAATTAATGAAAATAAATGATAAGCTTGATCAAATGAATGGAACTCTGGGTTTGGGTTGTTCTTTACTGGATGTAGTTAGCCATCTCTACAATTTTCTTATGAGATTCGGATTGACCAATTCTTTTTTACTCTCTTCAATGCTTAATCCTAGTTCATTAAAGAGCTCACCTATCAGAACATGCCTGTTCTAATCTAGAAACAGACAAAACACATATAGATGGATTCAGTGCAAGAATTATTAGCATTTACAGGGAAAAAATTATCTATCCGATTAATTTTTCCATAAATCTTCAGATTAATTCAAACTTCCTATTAATCACCTGATCTGATCATAACAAGATTCACAAAACAACTCTAGAAACTCATGATATTAATTGAAAAGGTGAATGATTAACATTAATTTAAAAATAATCCAATCCAATCTCATATACAAATTGAAGAAAGTACTACCTAATTCGTATCCATTACGAACAATCCTCCCCCAGAGCAATCCTTACTAGCCAGACATATCAACAAAACAAATAAATACAACTGTGAAGGAATTCATCAAGAGAAAGAAGAACTCCCAAATTCGTTGTAATCAAGATTCAAAGACTGCTGGCGCAAGGTTGAAGACGATGGTTGACTCACTTCTGATGATTCTCCTTGACGGCAATGATGATTGGTGTGAATGAATGGAATTGAGGATGTTGGTGCTGATGATGAAGAGTTTGAGACCTTGGTTTGATGAAGAGCGTTGTTTCCCTTTCAGAATAACGTAGTAAGAGTCGTGATATATTGAGATGCCCCTTCCACTATGATTAGGTCACTTTTATAAAGTTTTTCTTCACATTTCTCTTCAAAACACGGCACATCTGCTGACAAATTAGTCGTGTTCGCGTCCGAACATTGGTCCAAACTTCAATGTTCGGACACTTTGTTTTGGAGCGCGGATCCGGCTTCGATTTCAAAAGTCTTGACTTGTGTCCGAACTTCAATGTTCGGACACAAGTTCGGACATGTAAGCGTGGAACGGAGTTTCAACTTCTTCATTGTGAGTCTCGAACAGTGTCCGAACTTCTAAGTTTGGACAGAAGTTCAGACACTTCATCAGATACAACACTCGAACTCTCGACTTGGGTCCGAACATAGATGTTCGGACACAAGCACGGACACACCTTCAAAACCTTCTAAAATCTTCGTTCTGACTCCGATTTGATCCCCGTTTGTTGCATCATGACCCTCATGAGTTAATCTACTGTTTTCTTGGCTTTTCTCCGCATTTGACATACAAAAAGGTATCAATTCTTATCGAACAAGAAACCAAAGGAAAACATAAGATAAGTGGGGAATATCATCAATACAAGTATGGAAATTGAACATTTAAAACCCCTAAAACCATGCATATTTCACACTTATCAAACCTCCTCACACTTAGCTTTTACTTGTCCTCAAGCAAAACAAAAGTAAGATATCTCAAAATGCCTTAGTACCAAATCTTGGGATTGAACAACATAAAAGGGAATTAAGCCATAACAGCAACCCAAGAATCAATCTGCTCTTAACTGCACGTTTTTAAAACAGTGAAACAAGCTTTAAAACAAAAATTATGAAGAAGTCAGATCACAAAGTCAAAACATAGAGTAACTCGGAACCTTCCAACCGTTTCTTTTCTTAAACCTAGGGATGACAAGGGGTTGAAGTACTGCCATATTCCGTAGTACCTTTCAACACCACGCACTCATGATCTAATTAAGGGATTTGCAAAAAACATAAAACTTTAAAGAGCTTCCTCTTTTTTTTCTTGCATATATATTAAATTGTTCGCACTATTAATTCATCCCCCTTGAATTTTCTCTCCATCCTTGTAACGGTGTTGGTCTTTTATCCCAGATCAGATGATCTTAGGTAAATGGGTGATGAAGCACCCCAAGGACTTAATAACTGGACGAAAGAAGCCTGTTTTGGTTCAGAAAATATATCAGATCAGAGGAGTACCTTGCTTTAATCCTTACATTCCAAACATTCTCAAGGTTCCAAGTTAAACCAATTCTGACTCCATAATCAGCTTGTCCACAAACATTTAATAAAATTCAGTAATTTCTAAAACACGAGAACACACAGCTTTGAGCAAACCAATCCTTAAAGTCATCACTAGACTCGAATCCACAACAAAAATTCACCTGAGTATTCAACACGTAAAAGCACTCCAAGGAACTTACCCCCATATAGCCCAAGAACAATCAAAACTAATACGGGATGCAAATAAATGGATGACACATTTCGAAAGATCTCCCCTTCCCACACTTAAAGAGGAGAAATTTCCTCATTGTTCACAAAATTAACACAAGAAAAAGATCTTACGAAATGTGTCAGACTCACAAGGGTGGAAATATAAATTTAACAGAGATGTAACGCGTTAAAGCACAGGCTGAACACAAATGAAAAAGAAAGAAAACTAAAACTCCCCTGATTTTTCTTTGGATTAATTGAGGAAGAGGTTCTTCCTCACACTTGCATCCAAGCAAGTGTCCAGCCATGGAATCATCACGGTGACAGCAAACTTGCACATAAACATCAAAAACCAGAAAGATATGCGGGAAGCATTGCATAGTAATGATTAGTACCATGATTCCAAGTGAAAATACAACTTAAATAAATATAAGAAAATAAACTAAAAAGAACAAAATATAATAACAACTGAAACAAAAAACAATTCCAGAAATGTCATCAAAATGAAAAGAATAGCATCATCCATCACTGTGGAGGTGGATAGAACGCTTGCCACTGCTGGAACTGAGCGAGTAAGGCTCCATAATCCTCCGGAGAGCGACGAGCCTGCTGCTAGAGAGCCTCCACCTCCTTCTGAGACCGGCGAGCCTGGTCCCTGATAGCGACGATCCATGTCCACAAAGTGAGACTTGAGCTGATCAAATTCATAACGCGTGACATACTCACTCCCAGGAGCCAGCAGTGTTGCATAAGCATCCTCATCTACAGGTGGAGGAGCTGGCTCTGATGGACCCTCACCGGCCTCTCTCTGGCGCTTCTGTGACCTTGGGGCCCTTCTTCCTCCAGGTCACCCCGTCAAACTCAAACCACATCTTTTTCATAGCGTCGATATCAATAGGGGACTGCGCAGGATAAAGCCCCTCAGATGGAATGGATAGCAGCTGCCACCAAAGCGACTGACATATCATGACCAGATATCCAAGATTATGCCAGTCCTTGTGCCCCATGATGTAGCGAAGATACAGGGAGATGACCCATGGCAAGTATGTGACCTCAACAGCCCCAGCAAAATTTGGATTTAGCACAGCTTGGAGAAGAAGACAGTCAGTGTGGTTCAGATCTGAGCTCTGTCTGGGGTGAACATTCGCAACCAGTAGTGCGAAGAGGACTCACGCTTAGGGGTCCTGAAGCATATCAGCAGGGATGTCCTGCTTTGACGGGTTATCCCCTGAGTCAACGTGGGCCTTGAACCATGGTTGGGGTATAATGATTAATGGCCGCTGCCTGGAAGTCATGTGGATTAAGGTGTTCGGGCCGAGGGGGAGCAAGGTACTGAAGTCCTAGATAGCGAGCAATCTCCATCGTTGAGACTGCGACTTTGTGACCGTCGACACTTGAGTAAATTTGTCCTTCCTCACAGATAGCATTGGCATAAAACATACGCACTGCTCGCTCAGAGTACGGTCCCCCATATCCAAGATCTTACCCCATCCGTACGGGTCCAGTAGTTCCTTCAAACCCAGCTGACGATCCAGCTGAGGTACTACGCGACGCTCAGCAATTATATCCACTTCTTTTACAAACCATTCCCTGGCTGCATCATTTCTAAAGACATCACGCAGACCTTGGCGGCTCGAGCTAGCGCCGGCTCTCCCGCATTCTTGGATCGCCTAGTGATTCTGCTCAACATCTGCTCAGAAGAAGTCAGTCAATATCAACAATGGCATATATAAAATAGCCAATGCATGCACACATTCTATCCAAAATTCGACAGAGCCTCCCCTAAAAATTCATCATTCCCCATAACAAGGTTCAAGCAATTCTAACATTTGCAAAGACTATCTTCAGCCACACATTGACCAGTAGAGATTAAATTGAGTAACAGTATTTCCTTCATTAAAATGTATAGCCTATCCTAACATTTACCATTTAATCTCAGTCAACATCACTAGCCTAACCACACTAAATCATACAAAAATTCCACAACTAAAGTTTCAGAAATTCTCTATACTCATCTCCACTTAACAACTATGGAATAACAGATAACAATCTCAATCAAGCAAAAATAGTCCAGAAAACTCCACAATGGCACCCAGATTTTGACTATAAATATCCTAAATCTCGAAATCAGTCATAAACGCTATAAATGGAGTAGGAATGTTGAGAAAGTACCTTTTCCAAGCTGAATAAACGTGAAGAAGTAGAAAGAACAAGGTAATCTGTAAGATTCGAATGAGAAATCCCCAAAATGCTAGTTAGGGTTCGAACAGATTGACTCAAAATCGGACTGATTCAGCAAATTCCTTGGTGATTTTTGGGGCTCAACGTGTAGAGAATACAAAAACAAAGATTTTGGTACCAATTTTGTGCAATTTGGTTGAGAAGTGAGGAAGTTAGGAGAGATTGGAGAAGAGGGGCGATTTTTTGGTCTGCTGCTGCTCATGACTGATTTAGGGATTTATGTTTGAAATAAATTTGGACGCGGCTATTAAATTCGGACTTATCAAAGTGTCCAAACATTGATGTTCGGACGTAAGTTCGGACACACATACCTGGGCAGCGCATCGTGAAGTGTCCGGACTTTGAAGCTCGGACTGAAGTTCGGACATTCCTGTATTTTCCTTTGTTAAACCACTAATAGAAAAAAGATTTTAAATGACGCACTTTAAACCACGATTAATCTCATAACCGTCATTTAAAACTTTTATACCACGGTTCCACGTAGAACCGTCGTATATAGCTTGACGCGTTGCATTTTATATCACGGTTCTGACGGAACCGTCATATATAGTTTGACGCGTTGTATTATATACCACGGTTCTAGGTGGAACCGTCATATATAGTTTGACGTGTTGTATTTGAAACCACGGTTTTGTCACAACCGTCATTTTTAGTCATGGTCAAACAACTTTAAATGACGGTTTCTTGGTAGAACCGTGGTATATAGTCTAAGCAGGAATTCAAATTTTCGGCCAAAATTAACGCGGCTCTTTCTCTTTATCCTATTATATATATTTCTCCACACTGTTTTACAACCAACACTGTCGAACAAGGAATATGCTCTGCAACGCTTCTCTTCTTCTTCTTCAACTCGCGGTAATTTTTGCAACCCCCGGCGAACATGCTCTTCGCCATACTGGAAAACAAGGAACATGCTGCGCCTCTTCACTATAATTTTTGCAAACCTAACCGGCGAACACGGACATGCTCTGCGCCTCTTCACTGTAATTTTTGCAAACCTAAATGGCGAACAATGACATGCTCTGCGCCTCTTGTTTTTCACGGTAATTTTTGTAACCCACACTAGCGAACAAGGAACATATGCTATGCGCTTCTTCTTCTGTAATTTTTTGCATCCCTACCCGGCGAACAGCTCCTCCCTCTCTCATTCTCTTTCACGGTAATTTTGCAACCTACCGACGAACAAGGAACATAATGCGACTTATTTAGCAACCCTAATACATAAACAAGGAACATACATGTTCTGGCCTCTTCATTCTCTTCTGTCTGCGCTCTGTTGAGTTACCAATGAAGGCGGCGCCAAATCGCCGGTGAACTGGAAAAAAGTTCACAGACTATAAACCACGGTTTTATTTATAACCGTGGTTTATTCTTGATTTGTATACATTTTATACCATGGTTTTAAGTAAAACCGTCACTTATAACGCACTTTATACCATGGTTCCGACTCCCAACCGTCGTTTATCACTATTTGTAAATATACGACACGAGCATAAACCACGGTTCCTAACTGTGGTATATATGCAAAATAACCGTGGTTAAAAACATTTTTTCTACTAGTGAACTCTCGAGACACGTCTGAACTTCTATGTCCGGACAGAAGTTTGGACATCGTCGTTCTTTCTTTCTGATTCTTCTCGCACCACGTCCGACCTTTGAAGTTCGGACTATTGTTCAGACATCTTGTTCTGCGCAGCTCTTCAAACTCTCAAACTGTGTCCGAACATTGACGTTCGGACAGAAGTTTGGACAATGCTACAGATGCAGAAACCTGCTCTTTTCTCAACCAAAAATAATGTAAACAAACCTTAACATAGCACAAAGCTAAAATAACCAAAATCAAACTAAAATAAAGTACCAAAAATACTGGGTTGCCTCCTAGTCAGCCGCTTCTCTTTAAAGTCTTTTATCTATACAGTTCCCAATTCGATTCAATCAAAGGAAGCGTGGCCAGAAGCTCCACAACATCCTACAGCAAGCTTTTCAACCTTCCTAACTCCTTCCGCATTCGCTAAAAGAATTTTTTCTTCATATTTGAAGTTTGTCTTCTGAGAAACTAGCTTGGCTGCAGAACTGGAGTCATTTTCAACAAAGAACACCGTCTGCATAGGAAGAAGCTTATGATCAGTACCAAGATAACTTTTTAAACGAGCACCATTTACCTTAAAAGTTTCACCAGCTTTGTTCTCAAACTCGTATGCTCCATAGGATGTGATTCCTACAACTCTAAAGGGGCCTGCCCAATGTGATTTCAACTTTCCAGGAAAAATACGTAGCCTGGAATTGAAGAGCAACACCAGATCCCCAACATTGAACTCTCTCTTCTGAATCATTCGGCCATGGATCTTTTGGTGCGCTCTTTATAAATCCTTTAGCTGACATATGCTTGTTCCCTCAGTTCTTCAAGTTCAGACAGTTGAAATTTCCTCTTTTCTCCAGCAGCATGTAAATCAAAATTTAGGGCCTTCAATGCCCAATACGCTTTATGCTCTAATTCCACTAGGAGATGGCAGGCTTTTCCGTACTCAAGCTTGAACAGAGACATCCCTATAGGAGTCTTAAAAGCAGTCCAGTATGTCCACAGAGCGTCATCCAGCTTAATTGACCAATCCTTCCTCGATGTGTTTACTGTCTTCTGCAAAGATCCATTTAAGCTCTCAATTGGCCACTTCTGCCTGACCATTAGTTTGGGGATGATAAGGTAATGCCACCTTGTGTGTCACCCCATATTTAGTCATCAAGGAATCAAAGCTCGGTTGTAGAAGTGGGAACCACCATCACTGATGATCGCTCTGGGTGCCCCAAATCTGGTGAAGATGTGCTTCTTCAGAAACTTCACCAGTGTCTTAGCATCAGTGGTGTGGCAGGGAACAACTTCAACCCACTTCGAGACATAATCCACAACAACTAGAATGTACGGGTTCCCATGAGATGAAGGGAAGGGGCCCATGAAATCCATGCCCCAAACATCAAAAATTTCTACCTCAAGAATACCTTGCTGAGGCATCTCGTGTCTTCTAGAGATGTTTCCCATCCTATGACAGCTGTCACAATGGGAACAGAAGTGGTGGACACTTATGTAGAGTGGGCCAAAAGAATCCACACTCCAAAATCTTAGCAGCTGTTCTTGTAGAGCCATGATGACCACCTGTCTCTCTAGTATGACAGAATTCTGTTACGCTTTAGATTTCCTCATCTGGAAGGCATCTCCTCATCAAGCCATCAGCACAGATCCTAAACAAGTAGGGATCCTCCCAGATATAGGGCGGGCCTCTGATAAGAATTTCTTCTTCTGGTTGTAACTGTAGTCATGAGGAATCAGCCCAGAAGCAAGATAATTTGCCAAATCTGCATACCAAGGTTCTTTCACCTTTCCAATCATAAATATTGTCTTGTCGGGAAAGAACTCATTTATTCGGACTCCATCATCAGGAATGTCTAGCCTAGACAGATGATTAGCAACTCCATTTTGCTTCCCCTTCTTATCCACAACCTCCAAGTTAAACTCTTGGAGAAGCAAAATCCACCTTAGAAGTCTAGGCTTCGAATCATTATTCTGGAAAAGATACTTGAGCACCGTATGGTCTATGTGAACAATGACCTTGCTTCCTAGAAAATACGGTCTGAATTTATCCAAAGCAAATACCACAACGAGCAACTCTTTCTCTATAGTAGTGTAGTTCTTATGTGCATCTATTAGGGTCTTGCTTGAATAGGTAATCACTCTTAGTATTTTATACTTCCTCTGACATAATGCGGCGCCAACAGCATAATCACTCGCATATGTCATGATCTCAAATGGTTCTGACCAATCTGGTGGAACCATAATCGGAGCTGAGCAGAGCTTATCTTTGATGGTCTAAAAGGCTATCAAGCACTCATCAGTGAACTGAAACTTGACATCTTTCTGAAGCAGGTCTGACAGGGGATTAGCAATCTTCGAAAAGTCTTGAATGAATCTCCTGTAGAATCCTGCGTGACCAAGGAAAGATCTGACATCCTTCATTATAGTCAGTGGGGGAAGCTTTTCTATCACCTCCACCTTAGCTTTATCTACTTGGATGCCCTCCTTAGAAACCTTGTGGCCCAGCACAATACCCTCTCGTACCATAAAATGGCACTTCTCCCAGTTCAGCACGAGGTTCGTCTCTTCACATCTTCCCAATATCTAATCCAACTGCTCTAAGCACACCTCAAAACTCTGACCATAGACTGAGAAGTCATCCATAAAAACTTTAATACTCTTCTCAATGAAGTCATTGAAGATAGCCATCATGCACCTCTGGAACATCGCAGGAGCATTACAGAGGCCAAAAGGCATCCTCCTATATGTGAACGTCCCATATGGACAGGTAAAGGTTGTCTTCTCATGATCCTTTAGAGCAATATGGATCTGAAAGTAGCCACTGTAGCCATCGAGAAAACAATAGAACTCCTGACCAGCTAACCACTTCAGCATTTGAGACGACGGTAGTCAATGCACATTCTCCATCTGGTCGTCTGTCTTTGAGGAACCATCTTACCCTTCTTATTGGGAACTGCAACGATCCCTCCTTTCTTTGGGACAACCTGGACTGGAGATACCCACTGGCTGTAAGAAATCGGGTAGATAATACCCACATCAAGAAGCTTCAGCACTTCATCTTTGACCACCTCCTTCAGATTGGGATTTAATCTTCTCTGGGGCTGCCTCACTGCCTTGTAATTATCCTCCATATAAATCCTGTGAGTGCATAAACCCTGATTGATCCCTTTGATGTCAGCAACTGACCACCCCATGGCACCTTTATGTCTCTTGAGCACCTCCAGAAGTCTAGTCTCTTGCGAAACAGACAAAGATGCAGAGATAATAACAGGCAGGGATCTACCCTCTGCCAGAAAATATATTTAAGGTGGGAAGGGAGATATTTAACTTCAAGGATAGGAGGCTTCTCTATTTAAGGGATAGGCCTTTGGATAGGTCGATCCAACTTCTCTACCCGAGGAGTGAAGGAGTGAAAATATGATCTCCCTTGATTGAGTTGCTGGACAACTGAGGCCATCTCAAAACTTTCCTTATCATCTTCAATTGATAAGCTCAGTACCTGCTCTAACATGTCAGAAGACTCACACAAGGAATAACGAAAATCAGTACTTCTAGGGACATAATCATCCTATAGATCAGAAAAATCCTCAAGTAAATCAACAGAAAATACAGCATGAGAAGAAGAGTTCTTTCGCAACATCTTATTAATATCAAAACTCAATTCTTCATCATGAAATTTTAAAGTGATCTTTCCCTTATCAACGTCTATAACAGTCTTAGCAGTATGAAGGAAAGATCTACCTAAGATTAAAGGTACCTCAACATCCTCATCCATGTCAAGGATTACGAAATCAGCTGGAAAGAAAAACTTACTGACACCAACATCCACATTCTCTACCATACCTCTAGGTGTGATTGACGATCTAACAGCTAATTGGAGGTTGAAGTGAATTGGAACGAGCTCACCCGTATGAAGCTTCTTGAACATTGTATATGGCACCAGGTTGATGCTCACTCCCAGATCGTAGAGGCCGTATCCACAATCCATATCTCCAATCGAGAAAGGAATAATTGGCTGACCTGGATCACCACGCTTAGGAGGTAGCTTCTGTATGATCGCTGCAGAACAGGTCTCAGTCAGTTGGATGGTGTCCTTCTCCTTGTACTTCCTCCTATTTTAAAGCAAATCCTTCACAAATTTAGCATTGTTAGGCATTTATTTGATTGCATCAATAAAAGGAATATTAATGGTAAGCTTACGAAAGACATCTAAAAATTTTCCAAACTACTCATCAAGCCTTCGCTCTTTGAGACGGTTTGGAAAAGGAAGTTCTTTTGCAGATGTTTTTCCTTTTGTATTTTTAACAGCAGTTGAATGAGAAGAGGAAGAAATAGGAGTCTGGGTCTTCTCATGAACTACCTCAGGAGGGACAGGATGCCCTAATGGTGCACCGGTGGTATTAGAAGGGGATTCGGTCTCCTCATCAGTTTGGCTTCCTGTCACTTTGTCATTAATTAGGTTCCTTCCACTCCTTAGGGTAACTGCTGATACTCTTCAGAATCTTCACAGTCCTTAACCACTACTGCTTCTAAGACCGACACTGCCTTCAACTGCTCCTTTGGATTGAGGCCTGCTTAGGAAGGTAGTGATCAAGAAGGTCTCTACTATAAGAGGAACTGAGTCAACTGACTCATCGTCCCTTGCATCTCTAACATGGCATTCTCTAATTTCTGCTGACCAGCTGCCAGAATCTAATTGATCAAAATTTGCTGCTCCTGAGAAGCCATCAACTTATCCACCATCTCTTGAAGTTTGGCATTGTTTGAGCCCAATGAAGGTTGCTGAGATTGAGACTGTTGTGGACTGAACTGGCCATACTGATCCCTAGAGAAACCAGGTGGTCCTCCCTAGTTTGCCCGCTGAGGTTGCATCTGATGCGAGTTCAAGGCATTGTTGGGGTTCCCGTACCTCAGGTTTGGGTGTTGATTTTGCATCCAAGGCTTCTTGTTGTACTGACCAACTGCATGTGCTTCCTCGGTCTGTCTCATCTCAGCTACCATAGGGCAGTCCTCATATTCATGAGTGTCTCCACACTGAGAGCAGTAGACATCACTGGAACCAGTAGACACCTTCTTGGCAGTTTGCACAGATGTCTGTCCCTAGGTGAGCTGCTCAAGCATCTTCGTCATGTTACTGACTGTAGTACTTAAATGGGCCTGGTAGCAGCAATTTGCTCAATCATGGGGTCTGGAGTCCGAGAAGAAGTATGACCAACTGTAAAAACTCTTCCTCCACTACTGCTCCACTGGCGGAGCTCCTCACAGTAGGACTCTATAGCAGTCATGAACTCTTCTCCGCTCTTAGCAAGCATATTTCCACCCAGTGCAGCTCTAACCTCACCTCTACGCTCATCGTTTAGTCCCTGGAAGAACCCCTAAGCCAAATATGTGGTGTTCTGGCCGTGATGAGGGCACTGGCGAAGCAGCTCCTTGAATCTATCCCAGGCTTCGCAGACTGTCTCACTGCCGGACTATCTGAAGGCTGTCAGGTCAGCGATCATCTGTCTGGTCCTGGAGATGGGGATGTACTTCTCGTAGAATCTGTTTGTCATCTGCTCCGAAGTGGTGATGATACCCGGTGGCAGACGATGGAACAATTTCGATGCTTTCTGTGACAGACTTTGCTGGAACAAACACAGTCGAGCATACTCCTCCAGTCCTTGAGACATCCCCAACTAATCTAGATGTACTAGAAAGCGATGGACATGGTCGAGTGCATCAGCTGGGTCTGCGCCTGAAAAGGTCCCCGCAGGGTGATTCCGAACAACATTTGTTTGATGGCTTGGTTTAAGTTTCTACTGTGAGATGTAGTAGAATCACAGGACCTCTTCTGGGAGCAGCTGATGGGTGATTGATTCTTCCCATTGTGGCTTACTCATTATTCGCTGGTCCGTTTGCAGCCATTGTAAAAGAAAGTGCTCTTCTTGCTTGACGAACTGTACCGTTGATCTCTGGGTCTAGAATAAATCTTGGTGGTCCTTGAGATCGGATACCGCACATTCACCAAACACCTGTGCAGCTGAAACAATTGAAGCACAAAAATTAAAGTTAGTACTGGTATGAAACAAGAATGAACAAACTTTTAAAATAATAAAATGTCAAATTAACAGATAACAAAATGAACTACAATTAAATTGAAAATAAGATAGAGTCAATTAAAATTAAGAAAACAATGAAAACAAAACAAAACAAAATAAAATAAGTATAAACAACTAAGAATAAACTGAATGTAAAGTAAAACAAAATTACTCAAACGAAATAAATTAAAAACTAAACTAAAAATTAAAACAAAACTAACAAACACAAAATTAAGATTATAATCAAATTAAAACAAGGAAGAAATAAATAGCGAAAATAAATAAAGTAAAATAAAACGAATATAACTAGAACAAAATAAATAGAAAAAATAAAAATAAAATTAAGTAAAAACAATTAACAACTAGGGCAAAGGACTAGACAAAGTCAAGTCCCCGACAATGGCGCCATTTTTCAAACAGGGTAAATGATATACTATAAACTACGAAATTAAACCTAGAAAATAACAAATCAAATTCCTGTCGGGTTGCAAAAATCCCGGTCACTATAGTATAGGAAATTAAGTAACCAGGTATCGAATCCACGGACTTGAAAGGAAATAAGTCTACGACTAAGAAAACTGGAAATCAATTGGTTGTTTGTTGTTTTTGAGATAGAATTTGCTGAAGTGAAATAAAATAAGAAATTAATGAAAATAAATGATAAGCTTGATCAAATGAATGGAACTCTGGGTTTGGGTTGTTCTTTACTGGAAGTAGTTAGCCATCTCTGCAATTTTCTTATGAGATTCGGATTGGCCAATTCTTTTTTACTCTCTTCAATGCTAAATCCTAGTTCATTAAAGAGCTCACCTATTAGAACATGCCCGTTCTAATCTAGAAACAGACAAAACACTTATAGATGGATTCAGTGTGAAGAATTATTAGCATTTGTAGGGAAAAATTATCTATCCGATTAATTTTTCCACAAATCTTCAGATTAATTCGAACTTCCTGTTAATCACCTGATCTGATCATTACAAAATTCACAAAACAACTTTAGAAACTCATGATATTAATAGAGAAGGTGAATGATTAACATTAATCTAAAAACAATCTAATGCAATCTCATATACAGATTGTAGAAAATACTAGCTAATTCGTATCCATTACGAACAATCCTCCCCCAGAGCAATCCTTACTAGCCAGACATATCAACGAAACAAATAAATACAACTGGGAAGGAATTCATCAAGAAAAAGAAGAACTCCCAAATTTGTTTGTAATCAATATTTGAAGACTGCTGGCGCAAGGTTGAAGATGATGGTTGACTCAAATCTGATGATTCTCCTTGATCTCAATGATGATTGGTGTGATTGAATGGAATTGAGGATGTTGGTGCTGATGATGAAGAGTTTGGGACCTTGATTTGATGAAGAGCATTGTTTCCCGACCAGAATAACGTAGTAAGAGTTGTGATATATTGAGATGTCCCTTCCACTCTGGTTAGGTCACTTTTATAAAGCTTTTCTTCACTTTTTTCTTCAAAACACGGCACTTCTGCTGACAAATTAGTCACGTCCGAACATTGGTCCGAACTTCAATGTTCGGACACTTTGTTATGGAAGGCGGATCCGGCTTCGATTTCAAAAGTCTCGACTTGTGTCCAAACTTCAATGTTCGACACAAGTTCGGACATGTAGGCGTGGAGCGGAGTTTCGACATCCTCGTTGTGAGTCTCGAATTGTGTCCAAACTTCAAAGTTCAGATAGAAGTTCGGACACTTCATCGGATACAGCACTCAAACTCTCGACTTGTGTCCGAACATAGATGTTCAGACACAAGCTCGGACACACCTTCAAAACCTTCTAAAATCTTCGTTTTGACTCTGATTTGATCACTGTTTGTTGCATCATCACCCTCATGAGTTAATCTACTGTTTTCTTGGCTTTTCTCTGCATTTGAAATACAAAGGTATCAATTCTTATCAAACATGAAACCAAAGGAAAACGTAAGATAGTGTGGAATACATCAATACAAGTATGGAAATTGAACATTTAATACCCCTAAAACCATGCATATTTCACACTTATCAAAGCCATATAGATATGGATATTCTATTTACATATTTGATTTCCAACTGGTAATTTTTTTAACGCTGCACATTATTATACTTAATTTAAAATTATTATAAAATAAAAATAGAATCTATGGGTAATTCTTATGAAATACCCCAGGATTAAAAATAGTGATTAACTAGGCTAACAAAATATTTAAGAGCTTAATTAGTCCTAAATAAATACTTGGGAACAACTCCCGGAGAAAACGGATCCGGAAAAGGAGTTAAAAATCCAAATGAGCTTTAAAATGCGTTTTTTGAGAAACCGGGAAAAACGTGATTTTAAACGTGTTTAACAAACTCGTAGTAATTGTAGTTAGTTAAATATCTATAAATAGACCATAGTGAGGGTCTACAGCCATTAAAATTAGAGAAAATTACTGACAACCCCCTTGAGGTTTCGAGTAATTACAATTTACCCCCGTGAGGTAATCATAATTACTTCAGCCACCTTGAGGTTATCGGTTCCTTAACTCCGAACCCCAAAACGGTAACTCCGTTACGGAGCGTTAATTAATTGCTGATCTGTAATATTTTTTTTTTAAAAAACAATCTAACGTGGAAAAATTCACGTCATCAGGTATCAACTCACGACATCCCACTCTCTGCTAATACCCCACTTCTGTTTTCCCCAATATTGTAAACCCTAATGTCCCAAATCGTGAAGGCTTGCTGGTTTTCTCTAATTTTTTCCTCTTTCCACTACTGCACACGTTACTTTCGTTTCACTCACACCCAATTCTTGTTCGAGTAAAAATCAATTTCACATATTGATAGCCATATTCTCGCTACCCAGGGTTGAAGATCATCGGCGCTACTTCTCTGTGAAATCCAGCCAGACTGTGATGCTAGAGCAACAACAATGGAGGTAGGTTCTTAATCAAATATGCAATTTCTGCAATGTTGTTCGCTCACCCCAAATCGCACTATGACTGTAATGTGAAATCCAAGTCGGTTCTTACTACTCAATGTGGGTTTTGTACGTGCAAAACGAACACAGTCTGCTAACAACTTGTGTAATTTAGCGGGTGGCACTTGTAGCTTGCTTTTTCTTTCTGTCTCTTTCCGCCCAAGGATATGTACAATTTGAAAAGAATTGAAAGTTTTGCAAACGTACAGCTGCAAATCTGGTAGTTTTTTTGTACAAAATTGTCAGTGTGTTGTTTTAGCAATATGAACTGATGTTTTAACTATAGCTGTAAAACCTCCGCAAAAACCATTTGCGCCAGTATTGTCCTTTTTATTGTTCATTTTATATTTATTTTTTGGCCCTTGATCATGCTCTAATCAGTTCATAGCTTAATTAAAAAGAGATGAGACGTAAGACACGGTGCCAAAAAAATATGTTAAGCTAGTTACTGTGTTCGATGTAATACCCTGGAGTCATTGACATAAGGATACAGTAGACATGAATAGCAAATTGAAAGAAACGTACTGTACAAAAAGTTATTCTCTTTAGTTTACTTAAAAGTTGAATTTTAGTGTGAAGAAAATTTACTGACAGAACCCTTTGAAATAACTCTTTGCGTTGGTTGAAATATATGTGATTTGATATTATCTTCGTCTGCCCATATGAGGTTGTCTATTTTTTTTTCACTGATGGTCTTTCTTTATCGCTGCAGTTTGACATACATTGGCTAACGGTCCACTATGGAGCACATGAGTACGACATCATTGACGTGGATCCAGACGAGTTCCTTTGTCTCACTACGTTAGAAACAGAAGCGGATAAACAGGGTGTGCTCCCTTGTAAGACACCCATCATAAAGTTCAAGCATCCACAATCCAAGAAGTTGCTGCCTATTGATAATGATAAGGACTAATGGAGATGTTTCGGCTATATCGGGGTCAGAGAGATGTTGACATATTCATTGAAGCAAGCCCTGAGCCGTCCGAGTTGGTGAAACTTTGGATGGATTGGAGAGACAATAATAAATACAAGGAGACGGAAAAGGTTGAGCGCTCTAGTGATTCAGCCAACGAGGACAGTGTGGAAATTCTAGAGGTTGAGTCTCCTGTCCCTATTATGCATATGGATGAGGATGAGTGGAATAATCTGTATGGTGGTGACGTAAATGATGATGTGGGGGTCACAAAGAAGCAGATGCCCCCAAGAATGATGTACCTTGCTCAAATCAGCCTGAACAAGATGTGTTGGATGCCGCTGATTTAACTCAAGCTCCTCATGCCGAGCCAACAAAGAAATGAATGCTGAAAACCTTGATGAACAATGTAATCCATCATCTGACAATAGGGAGGATATAAGTGGAGATGAAATTTCAGATGACTCTTGGCATGACAATGCTGATCAAAAAGACTGGCCAGATGATGATGAAGTACATGAGTTGTGGGAGATGTACTTGACGAAGATGTCATAGATGAGGATGAAATTGGGGGGTTAGAGCTTGTTGAAGAAGGTGGCTACTTCTCAGGTGACGAGGAAGATGAGATTCCACCAATTGCTCCCTACATAAAGAACGGTAAGTGGTTTGATTTTGCAAGTGATGGGTCTGTCAATTTGGAAGTTGGACAGCTGTTTACAAATAAGAAGCAGTTCTTGAAAGTGATGGATGAATATTGTGTGGATATGGATTTGACATGTTGAAGCAAAAGAATGAAAGAGATAGGTTTACCGCTGTTTGCAACAACAATGTCGACTGCCCTTGGAGGATACACGCTAATCTGTTGCAAGATGGGATAACCTTTCAGATTAAAACACTTCGGACTGAGCACACATGCACAAGGGTTGCATATAGCAAAGCTGGGAAAGTTACGTGGATTATGGAGCAGATAAAAGAGGATGTTAAAGCCAATAGAAGCATTCCTATCAGCACTCTGAAGGCGATTCCTCAAAGAAAAAAAGGTGTTGAAGCACCATACATTTCACTATACAGAGCGAGGAGGAACATATTGGAAGAGTTTGATGGAAGACACGATAAGTCATTTGCTCATCTCCACCAATATGTTCAGATTGTGTTAGAGAGGAACCCCGGCAGTATAGTGGACATCCAGTACGATCATGCTCCAGATCGTCCACGTGTGTTCAGGAGGTTGTTTATTTGTTACGCGGCCTTGAAGGAAGGATTTGTTTTGGGGTGTAGACCATTTCTGGGTGTTAATGGATGTCACCTAAAAGGGCCTTTCGGTGGAGTGCTATTGCAGTTGACGCAAACAATGGATTTTTTCCATTGGCGTTCGCTGTTGTCCAGAGTGAAACCACAGAAACTTGGAAATATTTTTTCCAAAATCTGAATAAAGTTGCTCCTTACGAAGAAAGGAAGAGATGGATAATAATCTCCGACAGACAAAAGGTATTTATTTTTTATTTAACAAGATGAATACAATCTGATCACTGTTCTCTTTGATGGATAAAACCTAATCACTTCTATTGTTGATTTAAATTGATGGATCGAATCTGATTTTTGTTGTCTTTGATTTTCACTTACAGGGGGTTGAGCCAGCATTAAGTGTTGAGCTACCGGAGGTGACACGGAATATGTTGCCGACACTTGTACGCAAATTTTAGAAAAGACAATCCTGGCTCAATCTTGAAAAAACACTTTTGGGCTGCTGCTCATGCATATAACAAGAGGGATTTTGGTGAATCCATTACAGCTATCAAGAACTTGTCATTGCAAGCGTACAACTATTTGAGGAATGTTGATGATGATTTATGGTGTAGGCACAAGATGCTCTTGTATGTGAAGTGTTCAGAGGTAACAACTAATTTCGTAGAGTCTTTCAATTCTAAGTTGGGTGAAGCAAGAGAGAAACCCATTTTAATATTGCTTGAGGATATCAGAAGAAAACTGATGGTCAAATTGGAGAAACGGAAGGAAGATGTAAAAAAAATGGAAGAATAACATATCACCTGTTGCAATGAAGTTGATTGATGTAAGGGTAAATCAAGGAATGTAAGGGCTGGTGGCCACATGAAATTTGAAGTAGGCCCCCCAGAGTTGTATAATGTCGTTGATTTGATGGATGGGAGCTGTGACTGTATGACATGGGTTATTTCTGGTATACCTTGTTCATACGCTGTTGCTGCCATTAGATATCTTAGGAGGGATCCAATAGAATTTGTGCATCAATACTACAAGAAGGATGCGTATGTGCGCACTTACTCGAAGTGCATTACCCCAATACCTCATGTTTCTATGTGGCCTAAGTCGGGGTCAGTTGAGATGGATCCACCATCACTCCATAGGATGCCTGGTAGGCCTAAAAAACAAAGGAGACTGGAGGAAGGTGAGGAAAGTCATTTTAAGAGGTCAACCACGGTGTTGTAGTTATTGTAAGCAGCTTGGCCATAACAAGAAAGGATGCTTGCACAACAAAAACAGAGCTGGTGGTAATGGGAAAAAAATGAAACAAAGAAAGAAAGCTGATGAAAGTAGTTCTACAACCCGGTATAAACTTGTTCTTGTTTCTAAAATCATTCACTTCTAAGTTTTTTCCACTATTATGTATATTGAACTATATGTTTATTATACTTTTGTTCTCATTCGACCATTGCAGACCAAACAAGGAAAAAAATGCTGGAAAATGGGCTCGAACAGGAGAAAAGAATGCTGACGCACGTGCAAGTACATCCCAGAAGAGTATGAGAGTTGATGGGGAGAATCAACAAGGAACTCACCATTGAAGTATCATGAATTGTGTATGGTTGCTTGTTTTGGAGAGCTTAGTAGTCTATGAGTTGTAAATCCTTTTTGACGAGTTTAAGTGAATTGTATATGGTTGCTAGTTTTTGGAGAGCTTAGTAGTGTATCAACTGTAAATCCTTTTTGGAGAGGTTAAGTGAATTGTATATGGTTGGTGGCTTTTGAGAGCTTAATAGTCTATGAGTTGTAATTCCTTTTTGAAGAGGTTAAGTGATGGGTCATGTCTTTTGAACTAATACATGCCCTGTTTCAGCTGAAGATTGGGTTGGTAATCGATTGCAACAACAGATTGTTGATTTGATATTAAAAATGAAGCAGGTTGCTTGAACAGTATATCTGAATTGTGTTTTTGTTCGTTTTGGTTGCAATAATGCAGCAACTGCTTCATTGGTTTGCATCAGGTCTAATTTTGAATCTATTTTCAGAGACTGCATATTTCTGTAACAGCTGCTCGTTTGTGTGACAGCAGCTTGTTAAAATGGACTGCTGCTATTGTAATGCTAGTATTGAATTATGTGATGTGCTCTGTAGTTACAGTATCTGCGTAAATGCTCACTGATTATTCTGATTCACAAAAGTTACTACTTCACATTATTGGTTTGTGCAATTTTACTGAATTTGAATACCTTACTGCTGCTGCTGTTGTAACTGATTAAAGGAAACTTGATAAAAGAAGTTGCTACTGCTGAAACTGAGTAAAAGAAGTGCTGCTAATGTTGCTGTTGTAGTGCAATTTTACTGAATTTGAATCCCTTACTGTTGCTGCTGTTGTAACTGATTAAAGGAAACTTGATAAAAGAAGATGCTACTACTGAAACTGAGTAAAAGAAGTGCTGCTAATGTTGCTGTTGTAGTGCAATTTTACTGAATTTGAATCCCTTACTGCTGCTGCTGTTGTAACTGATTAAAGGAAACTTGATACAAGAAGTTGCTACTGCTGAAACTGAGTAAAAGAAGTGCTACTAATGCTGCTGTTGTAATGTAATTTTACTGAATTTGAATCCCTTACTGTTGTTGTTGTTGTAACTGATTAAAGGAAACTTGATAAAAGAAGTTGCTACTGCTGAAACTGAGTAAAAGAACTGCTGCTAATGATGCTGTTGTAGTGCAATTTTAATGAATTTGAATCCCTTACTGCTGTTGCTGTTTAACTGATTAAAGGAAACTTGATAAAAAGAAGTTGCTACTGCTGAAACTGAGTAAAAGAACTGCTGCTAATGATGTTGTTGTAGTGCAATTTAATGAATTTGAATCCCTTACTGTTGTTGCTGTTTTAACTGGTTAAAGGGAACTGCTGCTAATGATGCTGTTGTAGTGCAATTTTAAACTAAAAGCAAAACAAGCCTTTCACCGGTGGAACAATAAGAAAAAGGTGGTGTAAATAGACAACACAACATCCTTTCAAAATACAATCTGACCACATCAGCATCTTGTCTACACCATGTCTACATCAGGATACTACACTAAATCAACACTAAAACATAGGAAACTACACAAAAATAGATCCAACACTAAAATAACTAAAACAACTGCATAACAACACTAAAACAACTCTATCTATGTTGCTTTTACAAACAGCACTACAAGAGCTCCAATAACAACATAGGAAAGAACTAAAAGCTTAAACATTTCAATCTTCAAAATGGTGGCTTCTTTAAGGACAATGGTTTTCATCTCATTCAAAGTCTCTTTCAACTCTTTGATCTCCTATTTAATTGTCATATTCTCATGGTTGACATCAGCCTGGTTGACCTCCTCACCATACAAATTGGCTCTCAAAAGGTGCAAGTTGTGTTCCACCTCATACCACCATTTGAAGAATCGACACGTATCACACCGGTAGAACAACTTTTTACCGTTTTCAGTAGTGTTAGCAACCAACATCTTGGAATTCTTATTGCATTTACATTTGACATTGACAAAGATGAATTTGCTGGGACTCACTGAATTGTTTGAGGATGACATGCTGATGCTCACAACCTATGAATCAATCAACATCACACCACAGTAAAAATAGGGTTAACATCAGTAGTCATTTCTTGAACACAACACAATATCATTCACTTGTATTAGTACTGCATAACCTGAACCTAATGACGTACCAATAAAATTGATAAAGCTATAAATCTAAAGCTTCTACTTCATATAATGGGAACAAACAAACAATATTAGCATTAAAATCGATCTGAAGTTAACGAATAAGTACCAATAAAACTGAGAACGCTATAAGTCTAAAGCTTTTACTTCATATTGGGAACAAACGGACAGTATTACCAATACAACACAATATGCTTAAGCTTCTGCAACTGAAACACAGACAGATTTTTTTCTTGGATTTTTTTGTCTGAATAGAAGAAGTTGTCAATATTTCTTTCACTACGACCTGGCTGTAAATCTCATCAGAGCGGATGAAGCGGGAGAACAAGGGATTCACATACCTTGAAGCTCGAGGATGAAACGAACAGATTGTGCAATGCTTGCGTCCACGATCTGGCTTTAGTTCTGTCTCAGAGGAGAAGCTCTCAGAGGAGAAGCTTTGACATTGTCGAACAGTGGGTTAGAATGAGATTAAGGTGAGAAGAATGTGAAATTTCGAAACCAATTAGCAGAGAGGGTGATGCGTGAGAACGAGGGTGAGTTAGCAGGAGTTAGGGTTCATTCACGATTTTACAAATTGGGGGTGGGATGTCGTGAGTTGATGCCTGATGACTTGTAGTGAATTTTTCCATGTTGGATTTTTTTTTAAAATATTACAGATCAGCAATTAATTAACGCTCCGTAACGGAGTTACCGTTTTGGGGTTCGGAGTCAAGGTACCGATAACCTCAAGGTGGTTGAAAGTAATTATGATTACCTCAAGGGGGTAAATTGTAATTACCCGAAACCTCAAGGGGGCTGTCAGTAATTTTCTCTTAAAATTAATTAAACAGGAAAATTCCGGAAAACGGGTCCCGGGAGTGAATATTGCAAAAACCGGGAAGTTATGGGGTGTAAATGTAATAAGTAGAAAATTAAACCCTCCCTTGTAATATATATGGTCGGTGACTTAAATTACAAGGGGGCACGTTTTTGTTTCCATAGCAGCCCTCTCTTACTTCCTAAGACACTATGTGACAAGAAAAATAAAGCAAACAAGTACAAATAGTAAAAAGAGAAGTTATACTCTCTCACCTCCTTTCTCCTTGCCAGTCATGATTTTCCCCCTCTCTGTACTATCTTCTTCTTCCTCTGCACCCATTGCCGATTTGAGAAGACAAGCAAACAGCACCATCTTCTTCCTTCCTTATCTTGCTCAATTCAACACCAAACCATACAAAAATACTACCGTTAGATTCCTCTCGTCAAGGGCTACGTTTTCCACCCTTCAAAAGCGTGAAACCTCCACCTTCATCTCCATGGCAGTAGGCTATTTTGAAGCTTGAAGATGTGTTTTTGGGTCTCCTTCATCTTCTTTCGGCTCCAAAGTAAAAAGAAAGTCAAAAGCACTTCTTTCCTAGTTTTTTCGTGTAAAATCAAAAAAATGCCCACGTTGAACTTTTCTCCATTTCCAGCCGGTTTCTTCTTGCCTTTGAGGAGTGCTGGAACTTCATCATTCTGATTGCCAAAACTCTCCATTTGGACACTGAAGGTAATCTCTAAGTTAAGCCATAAAAACTAGCGCTCGAAATACTAGTTTTGAGAGGGAAGTTTGAATTAATTAGCTTGTTATGTGTGTTATAGGGATATGATTGTAGATAGCAATCTATACCCTTTGTGTGGTGTGGGAACAAAAAGAGAAAAAGTGAACAAGAGAAGAGGAAGTAGAGAGAAAGGAAACAAAAAACTAGCAAGGTAATGAGCTCACCTTGAGTTGGCTTTGTTGGCTTGCAAAACAGATTTGTAGTGTTAAATTAAAGACCTTGTGTTAGTGTAGTTAAGATACTACAAATTGAATGTTAATGGAGCTGTTTTAATGTGCTTATGTGTGGGAAATAAACCTTGAGGCTAAACTGGTACATATGTGATAACAGTGTGGAATTTAGTGTGTTGTAGCAGTGGTTTTAATGCTTGTATAAACTGGGATGTAAGACTGATGTTGTGAGCTGTTTAGTGCGTGGAGAATGCTTTGGAATGTAGGCAGACCCTGTCAAAATTTGTCTAGGAAACTATGGGCTTGAGTGTATTAATGTGTGGAGTTGAAATGGTAAGAACGAGGGGATTGAAAACTGTAACAAGAAACAAGAAACTAGAATATGTAACAGAAGGAAAAATTACAGTGAAAGTGGGTTAGTTGACAGTGGAGTATAGAGATTGGATTAGGTTAGTTTTGAGTGCCTAATCAATGTCAAAACATCCTAGAATATACGTAGGAAGATTGGGGAAGAAGTTGGTATAAGTTTGGAGTTGAAACATAATCAAAAACAAGAAGAAATTTAATTACTGCAACTGGTCCGAGTTTGTAAACCAGGACAGAAACCCGGACCAGGCCTAAAACATGGTAGAACGTTGTATCAGAGGAGTGGTCCGGGTTTACAAACCAGGACACAAACCCGGACCACCCCTAATTTCACCCGAGAGGTTTCTGAACTTGAGGTCCGGGTATATATATATAAAGTAGTACACATACCCGAACCAGTCATAAATTGCACCTGAGAGTGACCAGAAGTGTTGGTCCGGGTATGTAAACCCGGACACAAACCCAGACCACCCCAATTTCTTCATAGAATCCATTTTAAAGTTATTTTAAGGTAGGTACTTGATGGGTAATGATGATATAAGGTAATTAGGACATGGTTGATGATGTTTAAGGGTCATTAAAGGTATGAACAAGCTTAGAAAGAAAGTTTGAGTAAGTGACAAAAAAAAGGGTTTGATTAACAACGAGTTAGTGAGTATAAACCGAGAAACGTTAGCAAGTAACGAGTTGGGTTCATGATAGGTAATTAACCTCTCGACTTAATGTATGATATAGGATTCGATTAGTCGGTCACCAAAAGAAAGTCGACAAGCGAACAACGACAGTGAACGGTATGGTTTTCTCATGCCTTGTATTCTGACCCGGTTACTCCGGTTTGTGTGTTTGCGTGTTTATTTGCAACCACCTAATTAAGATAAAATACATGAATATGATTTTCTGTGTTTCCTTATGTCATGTGCTTGTCTTTGCACTTGATTGAACTATGTCTTGTAAGACAAGTTTGTATAATTCATGAAATGTTTGAATGAAGATAAATCTTGAGTGTTGAGAAGTTTTCTCTAACACCCTAACCTTCTGATTTACCTAACTTAAGATGGGTAACTGAGATTGAGGGGAGACCGATATAGCTTCGGCCACGCGTGAGAATGGGAAGCAAGAGCGATTGCTTACCGAGTTCTAGCCTAACCTTCCCACCATGGTTCTGAACCTTATGGTCGCAACCCGGGGAAGTAAGCCAAGCCTAAATCCCGGTGGTGAGATGTGGTGAGCATGCCTCATCTCTGCCCGAGGTCACCTGACTTAACTGTAAATTATTTCAAGAGATAAATAATGGTTAAGTGTAGATCATGCCTTGTGCGAGACATATGATCATGAGCTAAGACTAAGAACATCCGTCTAACCCAGAAGTGAAATTGGCTAACATGTGAAGAGGCTAGATCTTGAGGAGAGAATCTCAAGGCCTCAATGACCTATGTGTGGACTACTTGTGTGTTTCCATTATTGTGATATGCTCTATATGTGGGTATTGTTTCTACATGGTTATATTGCTGTTTATATTTGCATGTTTGCTCAATTGTTAATGAACTCCATGTATACGACCAAGTGGTCGGTGTACCCCCGTTAGCACGCGGGGTATGCGATTACCATATGCAGCTTTAGCTGAGCCCCTTGGGATGATGTTTTTAATCTTACAGGTACCCGAGATGGTTGATTGGTCGAGACGGAACAGGGTGCCATACTTTTGTTAGTTGGTAGTAAGTGGTGGTGTACCGAGTTGTACACGGGCTTGTCGCCTTAGAGTAGTCGGTGTACTATGTGGTACACCCGTTAAATTTTGGAGTAGATAACTCGGGAAGGTGAGTGGAATGTTAAACTCATATTCTTTTGTGAGGCTTGAGAGATCATTATGTAATGTATACTCTTAGTACCCGGTAATCAGGCGTTGTAAATTATGATGATTTAAGTATGGTATTTCTATTTATCAGACCGGGACTGTATTTAGTTAGGACTGTTAGCTATGGAAGGCTGCTGGTATTGTATCACCCTCCGTAGTCGAGAGTAATTCCGCTACGACTAGCTATGTTAATGTGACGATTAGACCATGATTAGAGTATTAGCGGTTGGGGTGTTACAAAAATGGTATCAGAGTGAAGCCTCGCTCTGATAGAAAGAAATACCGAGTGTAGTGATTACCAAGTTAGGATTTCAACCCCGTTCAGTAACGGAGGAGTAGAAACCTAACCTTGAATGACCGTTAATGATAACGGAGATCCTTTAATGTCTGTAATGACGATACAACTTCATAAACTTAAGACCATTTGTTCGCACCACCTGATGTAAACCGTTACTTGTTTAGATGTTAGGAAGAGGCCGCGGTAGGGGTCGACCTCGTGGAGAGTCTTCTGGTGAGCTGGAACCGCAAACGATAGCTAAGATCGTCATGGCGACGGTAGCGCAGATGCTACCACAGGTTATCACGGCGGTACAACAGACTCAGCAAAATCAGCAGACTCAGGTTGATCCAGTCCCACCCCCACCACCCCGAGAAACAAATTGGGTGAAGGCCATAGCTAAACTTCGACCTGCAAGCTTCAAGGGCTAAAGTGACCCACCTAAGCTCGAGGCTTACATCTCCGAGATAGAGACAGCCTTCGAGACCCTCGAGACTCCTGCTGGAGTGAGGGTGAGAATAACTGCCTATTATCTGAAGGGTACCGCTATGAACTGATGGAAGTTAGTCAAGGGCAGCACGTCGCTGACCCTGCATTCGATTGGAACGCCTTCACTGCCCTCCTTCAATCTAAGTACTATCCCGAACATGTAAAGACAAAGAAGCGGCTGGAGCATGATGCTTTAAGAATGACGGATAAGATGACCGTCGACGAGTACTACACCACCTTTACTTCTATCCTCCGACTGCTACCCAACCTCGGGTATACCAGCCAGGTCTTGGTCGACCGCTTCTATGGCGGCCTGAGCCATCACCTCCGGTATGGCATGGGATACACGCGGTTTACTCTCTCTAGGTAAACATCGATTTGAAACCCTTATGCCATAGTCAATATAAATAATGCCAAATCATGTGAGAATCCCATCTAATGTCCTAATATCAGGAGTGTTACCATGCTGCATCGAGAGTTGAGATTACCGTCCAGTTAAGGGACGAGGAGAATGCAGAAGCTCAAGGTCAACAACAAGGGTACTGGCTCTGACGAGCAGACCCAAGGAAAAGGCTGGGGAAAGAAGAAGGGGAAGTACTCCCACCCAACCCAAACCCAAATGACTACCTCCGGAGAGAGCGGTGCCTATGCTGAGAAGGGCAAGGCAGCTGAGCCTTTGCACTTGGCTATTCCGCGCCGGTAGCGGCAAAGCCATTGAGATCTCACCCGCCTAAGGGTAAGACTCGCGTTAATCCATAAGTGTGTACAGATAAACTTAGAATACCGAATCTTGCTAACTCTCAATGCTTAGGTTCTGGATCTGGCTCAGGCAAGGGCAACTCAAACAGTCGTGCCTTCAGTTGCAAGTTTTGTAAGAATGACCACCCTGGCACAGATTGCCAAGGAAGAGAGGTCTGATGCTTTAGCTGCCGCAAGATGGGACACCGTGCGTATGAGTGCCCGGCCAAGAAGGGCAACAACCAGGAGTTCAAGCAGAGAGGGAAATGAGATAGCAACTGGTGATGCTCAGAACCAGTATGGCCAGCAGGGCAGGGGCCTAGAGTTGATCAGGAAGGGGCACCGCAGAGACAGTCCGCCCTGCATATCATAGACTGCTCAGATGGAACTGGTTCGACGACCGGTTTAGGTATCACATACCTTTAATCCTTGAGAGCATGTCTACAGTTTAAATTACTTGTGCGAGTGATTAACAAGAATTATAGTACACCTAAAGCATTAACTGACTAATAAAGGCTAGAACTCATAAAAAAGGAACTCACCCCTTAGGAACCCTCAATATCTGTTATCCTATACCGACAAGACCAAACCTCGAAGAGCCCAACATCACCACACACCACAACAACATCGAACAGTGTCAGGTTAACCAACCAGGTTTGATATTATTAAAAGGATACCTGACACCCGAAGCACAAGTCGCCATCATCCGACGATGCAATGAGATAGGAGCAAGGCCAGGAGGATTTAACACACCCGAATACCCCGGCGGAGCTAGAATGAAGCTAAAAATGATGTGCATGGGGAAGGATTGGAATCCTTACACCCGCACCTACCAAGAGCAACGACCAGAAGGTGAAGCAACACCACCGAAAATACCTGGAGAATTCCTAACGGTTGTTACACAAGCCGTAGAAAATTGCACAACAGCTTGAAGCTGACCCTAGACATTTGTATCGTTAACTTCTATCAAGAAGGAGGATGACTTGGATAACACCAAGACAAGGACGAGACAGCGGAATCTCTTAAACAAGGAGTGCCCATAGTGTCCTGGTCCATCGGAGATGACACCGAATTCTTGTATGGCGAGCAGAAGCATGCGGACCACGCGGAGAAGCTTATGCTCAGGTCAGGAGATGTCTTGATCATGGATGGTGAGTCGAGAATGTTGTATCATGGGATTAAGAAGATCAAGTTGAATACGGCACCATCGACTATGATCAATGCCACACACATGAAACCAGGACGCCTGAACCTCACCTTAGGAAGTATTAGACATGAAACCCATGTGATACTTAGTAATGTTGTAATAGAAAAATCATGTGTAACCTGAATGGTTTTATAATAAAAGTAGTGTGTTTATCAAGCGTACCACTTGCAAGTTACTATCGAACTCATAAAGCTTATGAATGTTTAGGTTGTGGACTCGGTATGGAAGGTAACTTGAGTATACTTACTGAGGCACAGGCCGATAAGACAGCACGATCCTCACGGGTACCTTTCCGGTGAATGGCATAGAAGCCTCCGTATTGTTCGACTCCGGCGCCTCTCACACCTTTGTCTCGCCACCATTCGCGAGAAGGTTAGGGCTAGACGTGGTAGAGCTACCCGATTTTATGGTCACTCTCCCGTCGAAGGAGCGGGTACGTTGTACTAAGTACTACCAAGATGCCATATCCAGATCAAGGGAGAGCAGTTCCCTATTTCCTTCATCGAATTAGCGGCCTAGGCTTTGACTTGATAGTTGGGATGAACTAGTTGGAGAGGCATAAGGGGCGCATCCTTTGCGCGAGCATAGATTTGCTGCTTAGGAGTCCATCTGGGGTCGCAGTATCGTACCGCCAGAGGCCGAGAGAGCCTTCGACCAGAGTCATCACCGCCATGGCCATGTATCGAGAGCTCAGAAAAGGGCATGAAGTATACCTTTGTTATGTGCAAGATCTTGAGAGAGACCTGAATTCAGCACCGACATTCCTGTAGTGTCAGAGTTCCCAAATGTGTTTCCGAAGGAGCTTCCTGGCATGCCACGTCAGAGAGAAGTTGAGTTTGAGATTGAACTCCTTCCTGGTACTGGACCTATTGCTAGAGCACTGTACCGATTAGCGCCTACAGAGATGGCCGAGTTGAGAGTGTAGCTTCGAGATTTGCTTGACAAAGGGTTCATGCGCCGAGCGTATCACCCTAGGGAGCACCGATCCTCGTGAAGAAGAAAGACGGTAGCCTCCGCCTCTGCATCGACTACGCGAGCTTAATGCGGTCACTGTCAAGAAACAAATATCCATTACCACGTATTGATGATCTGTTTGATCAATTGAAGGGAGCCTCTGTATTCTCCAAGATTGACCTTAGATTCGGATACCATCAGATAGCCATACGAGAGCAAGACATCGAGAAGACAGCGTTCCGAACGAGATATGGCCCTATGAGTTTACGGTGATGCCATTCGGACTGTCAAATGTGCCTGCAAAGTTTATGGATCTGATGAACCGACTGTTCAGCGATCAGCTAGACACTTTGGTTGTGGTATTCATTGATGATATTCTGGTATAATCGAAGTCCAGAGAAGAGCATGAGAGCCACCTAAGGCGAGTACTTGAGACACTGCGCAAGAACCAACTTTATGCAAAATTTTCCAAATGTGAATTCTGGCTTGACCAAGTCTCCTTTCTTGGTCATGGGATATCAAGTGCGGGCATCTCAGTCGACCCGGCAAAGATTGAAGCAGTTCGTTCGTGGCCTAGACCCAGGAATGTTTTCGACATCCGGAGCTTCCTGGGCTAGCCGGCTATATAGAAGGTTCGTGAAAGATTTCTCAAAAGTTGCAAAGCCTATAACAGCTTTGATTAGAAGGACGCACCGTTTGTGTGGACCGATGACTGCGAGATCTCCTTTCAGAGCCTGAAAGACTCGTTGACATCTACACCCGTTCTCACCATCCCTGAGGGTATGGAGGGATTCGAAGTCTATTGTGATGCATCAAGTAGAGGCTTTGGATGCGTACTCATGCAGCACGGCAAGGTAGTTGCTTACGCCTCCCGTCAGCTGAAGAAGCATGAGGAGAATTACCCCACCCATGACCTTGAGCTGGGAGTCATTGTCTTCGCATTGAAGATATGACGGCATTATCTTTATGGGGTTAGTGTTATCATCTACTCCGACCACAAAAGCCTACAGTATGTCTTCACGCAGAAAGAACTGAATCTGAGGCAGAGGAGATGGATGGAATTCCTATCAGACTATGACATCGACCTTCAGTATTAGGAAGGGAGAGCGAATGTCGTAGCTGATGAACTGAGCCATCGAGCACACTCGCTCCATTCGCTACTCGCCTCTTCTAGCTTGGTTGACGAGGTGCGAGATGCTCAGATGCACGATTCATATATGAGTGAAATCAGACAAAGCATCATCGATGGCACATTTCAGCACCGGAAGTATGACTTCAAGCTCCACGACGATGGTTTGATCCGATTGAACATCAGATTATGCGTTCCTCGAAGCAATGCTAAGCTGAGGGATCACATTCTGTGAGAAGCCCACTGTTCTTCATTATCTATCCATCCGGGAGCCTCTAAAATGTATAAAGGCATGAAGAGGTACTTCTGGTGGTCCGGAATGAAAGCTGATGTGAATGAGTTTGCCTGAGTGTCTCACTTGCCAGAGAGTCAAGTTCGAGCACCAACGACCGGGTGGAATGGTACAGCCGATGCCAATTCCTGAATGGAAGTTCCATGATATCTCGATGGATTTTGTTGTAGGACCCCACCAGCTAGGGGAGGACTCAACATGATCTGGGTGATAGTTGATCGCCTCACCAAGGTTGCCCGCTTCATATCGATGAGGGACACCTGGAAGGTAGCAAAGCTTGCTGAGATATTGATCGAGAAATTATCCGACATCATGGAGTTCCAAGACGATTATGTCTGACCGTGACACAGATTCCTTTCGAGGTACTGGAGAGCCACACGTGACGCGCTTGGTACCGAGTTGAAGCTCAGTACAGCCTTCCATCCACAGACTGATGGTCAGACAGAGCGGACCATCCAGACACTGGAGGACATGCTGAGAGCATGTGCCTTAGAACACCCTAACCTTCTGATTTACCTAACTTAAGAATTGGTAACTGAGATGAGGGGAGACTGATATAGCTTCGGCCACGCGTGAGAATGAGGAAGCAAGAGAGATTGCTTACCGAGTTCTGGCCTAACCTTCCCACCATGGTTCCGAACCGTATGGTCGCAACCCGGGGAAGTAAGCCAAACCTAAAGCCCGGTGGTGAGATGCGGTGAGCATGCCTCATCTCTGCCCGGAGGTCACCCGACTTAACTGTAAATTATTTCAAGAGATAAATAATGGTTAAGTGTGGATCATGCCTTGTGCGAGATATATGATCATGAGCTAAGATTAAGAACATCTGTCTAACCCGGATGTGAAATTGGCTAACATGTGAAGAGGCTAGATCTTGAGGAGAGAATCTCAAGGCCTCAATGACCAATGTGTGGACTACTTGTGTTGTTTCCATTATTGTGATATACTCTATGTGTGGGTATTGTTTCTACATGGTTATATTGTTGTTTATACTTGCATGCTTGCTCAAATGTCAATGAACCCCATGTATACGACCAAGTGGTCGGCGTACCCCCGTTAGCACGCGGGGTATGCGATTGCCATATGCAGCTTTAGCTGAGCCCCTTGGGGCGATGTTTTTAATCTTACAAGTACCCGAGATGGTTGATTGGTCGAGACGGAACAGGGTGCCATACTTTTGTTAGTTGGTAGTAAGTGGTGTGTACCGAGTTGTACACGGGCTTGTAGCCCTAGAGTAGTCGGTGTACTATGTGGTACACCGTTAAATTTTGGAGTAGATAACTCGGGAAGGTGAGTGGAATGTTAAACTCACATTCTTTTGTGAGACTTGAGAGATCATTATGTAATGTATACTCTTAGTACCCAGTAATCACGTTGTAAATTATGATGATGTAAGTATGGTATTTCTATTTATCAGACCGGGACTGTATTTAATTAGGACTGTTAGCTATGGAAGGCTGCCGGTATTGTATCACCCTCCGTAGTCGAGAGTAATTCCGCTGCGACTAGCTATGTTAATGTGACGATTAGACCATGATTAGAGTATTAGCGGTTGGGGTGTTACAAAAAGAATTTAAAAAAATTGACAACTAATAAGTAATATGGCGTATAATGGGAAAAAAAAATAAAAATGACTTACATTTTGAAAAAATTAGATAGGCTAGAATGACTTGCATTTTGAGTATATTTAGACCAAAAAATGGGGACTTTTAAATTTTATCATACGTTGACTAAGATTGTCTATTTTTTATACTGTTGCAGACTTTATATATTACAAATTGGTTGGTAATGCTTGTAGGGTATTCAGATGGATGTAGTCAATGTAGATGAAAGTTGCTTGTAGAGACTCCAGTGAATTTCTTCAGGATATGATGCTCGTCCACAATAACAATTTGGATACGGGGGGGGGGGGGGGGGTACTATTGAAGCTTACAAAAAATTACAGAATTGTCATCGTATGAAACACTTGACCTTCAATTCGAATGGAAACATGAGATTGTGATGATTGTGATGTGGCAACATGTATGCAACAAAGAGGGCACAAGAAAGGAAAAAATTCACTTGACGTGGAAACTAGAGAGCCCAAGGCCATTACTAGGATTAAATGCCCAGCCAAAATCCGTTTCCGCATGTATTATACAACAAGGAAGTGGAAAGTTGTGTCTTTTATAGAGGTGCACAATCATTAGCTAACACCGGATGAACATGTCCACTTGATTCCTGCATACCTCAAGTGAATAGCTTACATTTGTATGGAGTCCGAACATGCCATATCATGGGAGTTGGAGGATATGAATATTTAGGCTTTATCAAGAAAGATCTTTATAATCATATAGACAAGGAAAAATGAATCAAGATACAGGATGGTGATGCATTTGAAGTATTGGCCTATTTACTAGCGAAAGCAGACAACAATCCCATGTTTTTTTCAAAATTCACCATATCAGATGACGGTAGACTGCAGCATTTATTCAGGGAAGATGGTGACAGATTTGATTATGAATCCTTTGGTGATGTTGTTGCCTTTGACACCACTTACAAGAAAAACAAGTATAACAAGCCATTGGTATTTTTTTGTGGATATAATCATCATGGGGAGACTACATATTTTCCAGTGCGGTGATTGATGATGAAAAAATTGACACGTACACTTGGGTTTTGCAAACATGCGTGAAGCTATGTCTGCCAAACATCCAAAGACAATTGTTACCGACGATGATTCTGCAATGCAAGAAGCAATAAAAGTGGTGTTTCCAGATACATTTCACAGGCTTTGTTTGTGGCATTTGCAATAAAATGCATGCGAGAATGTTAAGAATGCAAATTTCTTACAGGATTTAAGAGGATAATGTACTCCACGTATACCCCTGAGATTTTTTTTAATACTCGGACTTAAAAATGGTGATTAAATTATTCTAATATGATTATTAATGGCCTATTAGTGCGAAAGGAATTTTGTTAAAGAGAATAAAACCAAAAGAAAAGAGAAAACGCTTAAAACGTGAAAAACACAAAAACACTCATTAATGAGTATAGGAGGTATATGACCTTGGCTTAGGGTCCGAGATGGATTCCTAAGGCTTATAATTAATTAGTATGTGGGAACAATTACCGAAGAAAATGGATCCAAATAATGAGTTTAAACGCTAATAAAGCTTTAACGCACGTTTTCGAGAAAACCCAAAACGTGACTTTGAATGGTCAAACAGACTCGTAAAAATTGAAGTTGACTATAAAACTATAATTAAGTATTAATGGAAGCATAAGAACCATTAAAAATAAAGAAACAAAAAATCCAAAAATGGGCCCCGTTAGTGAATAGTGCCAAAACCGGGTAATTAAACGAGCGTTCTATGTAAGAGACGAAAAATGCCCCAGCTTATGTAGCTACAGTGGGGGCCGGTTTATTTAGTCTCTCACACATACACACCTAACAATAAAGAAAAAGAAAAAGGAAAAGTGAGAAAAGGGAAAAGTAGAAAAGTAGAGGGGGCTCTCTCTCTCTCTCCTCCCATTTCCCTTATTTCCCCCTCCTCCTCTCGTTTATTTCCTTCCCCTCTGCAGACCACTGCTCCATCTTCTTCCTCCCTCCTTCTTGAACGTTTTTGAAGCCCAAAAATGGATTCCCCACCTTCCCTTGCTTCGTCAAGCCACTATTAAGCTCCGAATTAAAAACCGAGCATAGATTCTTGCTCCTCTCACCAAGACCTATCTCCCTTTCTTTTCAAAATTCTAAAAGGAAGAAGTTCATCTCCATGGGTTATGCCCATTTGAAGAGAAAGTCAAATATTCTTGGAGCTTGGACTCCCCCCTTTCATCCAAGGTAAAAAGATCCATGAAAACTCATTTTCTCCACTCCTTTTCCTTGGCCGAATTTGGCTCTTTTAATGACTATCTTTTCTCCTTTGTCTGAGCTATTATCTAAGCCTTAAATGGTGGTGTAAATCCCTCCTAAGATTCAAGATTTGGAAACCATTCAAGAACATCTAAAGGTAAGCCCTAAAATGTACTTTAAGCACCTTTCATTGTTCTAGGCTAATTAATGTGCCTAAGTAGCTTTGCTTAGTCACATTTCCTTGTTGGATGTGGTCTAGAGAATGGGCAAGTGATTTCCCTTGACCGATTTAGAGTGAAGAGAAGGGAGAAGAGGAGAAGAGAATTTAAAAGGGGGAACTTATGAGAATTCAAGGTAAGAAACCCACCCTAATGTATATTCTATATGTAGTATAATTTGGGATGGGTTAATAAAATAAATGAACCCCAACATGAGTTGGAATGTGAGTAATTGAGATGAGAAAGAGTTGTGGTAGTGCTTGATGCAATTGTGAACTAAATGCTTGATTT